>QLPG01028070.1:0-14929 GCA_003314385.1 Gomphus sp. MG54 | reverse complement strand
TTGGCTTCAACTTATGTGTTGCGCCCTCCTCGATCGTCTGTCCCTAATTTCGGAAGGGAGGCGGAGTTTTACCGGAAATGAATCGGAAACTGGGGGGGGAGAACTAATTCGATATTCGTACTAGCGAATAGTCCGGTCGACTGTGAGACTATATACATGTAACGCTCTTGTACTATCTTTTAGCTGGTCATAAAACAAGGGGAAAGGAAGTACAAGGGTGTCAATATAAGGAGAGAACAAGGGAGCGAGGTACGCGATAGTCCTGCGCGTCGGTTATCAAAGTATTGAGTCCTCGGTCGGGAGCGGACTCGGGAACGGTGTCTTGGTCAGACACGGAAACGGTGTCTCGGACGGTCGTGACGGGAACGGGATCCACGGGAAACAGTCTTTCGTTCTTTCGGTCGGAAAGGTCTCGGAACGGAAGCGGGTGGTTGTGGGGGTTAGTGTGGGTTTGTTGAGGGCATGGGCTATAACATCTGTACATAATATTATACAACTCACCTCCTCAGTGTAGTCAACAACTGAGGAGGAAGACATGTGCGGGTTGTGTTTCACTCACATATACCCTGCAACCGGCCCTTGACCCTATCGAAGGTTTGAGCCAGGCTGCCGGTCCCAATCCAGGGAGCCGGCCACGCATGTCGCGTCGTGCGTAGACAAGTGCCCATAAGTAACATACATAAAAAAGAATGAATAACTCCCTCAATATTGAGGGTAAAAATACAAATAAATGAGAGAAAAATCAGAATTCAAAAGTGCATAGGGTGATACTAAAATCAATATATAATTACAATATATTGATATTGGTCTCTCAGGGGTGAGATGCAAGTTTGCACCCTACACACCCCCTCAAGCTCAATATATGCCGAGCTTTTCGGTAAGAATCTTCACTCTGGGTCCTGGTAAACCCTTTGTAAGGATATTTGCGAGCATTTGTTCGGTAGGGAGGTATTCGATTTGAATTTTCTTCCCTTCAATTGTATCTCTGATGAAATAGAGTTGAATATTGAAGTGTTTCGTCCTAGAGTGTTGCTGATTGCCATAAGCTATTGTTATAGCTGATTGGTTGTCAGCATATATTTTTATAGGACTTTTTATCGGTTGGAAAACTTCGTTTATAAAATTCTTGAGCCAAATGGCTTCTTTTGTGGCATGAGTCATAGCAATGAACTCTGCTTCGGTGGATGAAAGTGCCACAATCGTCTGTTTCTGGCAGCTCTATGAGATGCTCCCTGAGTCAATTTGAAATATGTAGGCCAATATGGAATGCCTATGATCTTGTAAGGCCCAGTCGGCATCTGAGTATCCAACTATGCCGTCTCGACTCTTCTCTCAGACCAACTTCTTTTCTTTCATGCCCTTCAAATATTTAAACACTCTCTTTACTGCGTTCCAGTGAGCAATCCCTGGATTTTCTAAAAATTGAGATAGTATAGAAACTGCAAATGATATATCTGGACGGGTGGCTACTGCTGCCCACATGAGTGAACCTATCGCCTGTCGATAAGGAATCTTTTCCATGCTTTTCTTGTCGGCTTCAGTAGTCGGGCATTGTTCTTTAGATGGTTTAGAAGTAGGATCTAATGGAGTCCTATGTGTTTTGGTGTCTTGTAGGTTAAATCTATTGAGTATCTTATCAATATATGCTTCTTGAGAGAAGCTGATCGTTCTGGCTGATTTATCCCATTCGATCTTCAAGTTAAGAAGCCAGTGAATTTCTCTAAGATCTTTCATTTTAAAGATGGCTTCAAGATCTTCCTTGACACCCTGCAATATGAAATCGTCCATAGCTGTGATGGTGAGATCATCTACGGCTGCTCAAATGATGGCATAGTCGCTTGCCTGATGTCTATAGAATACTGCAGCATCTGAGGCTGATTTTGTAAATCCAATAGAATAAAGGGCATTCAATAAACACTTATACCATTCTCCTCGAGCGGTGCATTTAGATATGTAACGTCTACGTCCATTTGATGTTTAGGCCAATTGTTTCTAGCCACTATTGCACATATAGTGCATAAAGATGTCATGCAAACAACTGGTGCATAAGTCTCATCGTAATCGACTCCAAAAGTTTGTGTGAAGCCTTGAGCAAGGAGTCTTGATTTTGCACATACTACATCACCCTTCTGATTGTGTTTCATCACATGAGTCCACTTGCTACCGACTATATTCACACCCGGAGGGGGTTTAGTGAGTTCCCAGGTGTCTTTGTCGATTTGCGATCGGATCTCAGTGTCCATGGCTGTCTTCCATGTAGGATTACTAAGGGCATCTTTAGTCATTATAGGCAATTGCAAATCATTTGATAGATATGCAAAATCATCTTCATCGGCATTTATTGGTTTGGTGCTTATGGCTAGGTAGTCACATACATCTCTCTCGCCCTTGTTCCTCTGAATATAAAAATCAGAATTATGTGTGATATCATTGAGTACATTATCCTCAATGTCTTTGCAAGCGAGGGTGGTTAAATTTATGTGTGTGGCCTCTCTAGCTTCAGATTTATCACCGGAGCCGGCCCTTGAAGCTCTTTCTTGAAATAAACGAATTCTCTCACTTCTTCTAAGTGTAGCAGCTTCCTTGGGTCTGCTCACATCTGTTTGACTCGGTTGTATATTTTCCAAGTCTCTCTCTGGTGTGCGCTCGACTATTTCTTCAATGCGGCTCTCACCCGGCTGTAGATCACGTGACGGTACTGGCACCTGAATAGGTGCCGGTGTAGGTGGTATTGGCTTATATTTGATGGTCTTTGGCCCAATAATTGCGCGATCATCTGTAGGTAAAATAGGAGTGATTGAGGGCAATTTTGGTGCCTCAAATATAATATTCCACTCCACAGATACCCGTTGACTATCCAGCCAATATATACAATGGCTGTCGCTTTGAGCAGAGTGACCGATCCACTTAGCTTTCTTGGCTCTAGATAGCAGTTTATCGTCTTGTCTGATTTTAACATAGACGTCCGTCCCCCATTCGTGAGCATCTTGTAAATTTGGCTTTTGATGGTGAATCATCTCATAGGGCATCTTGTCCGGTAGAGATCGTGTATGCGTGTGATTTTTAAGGTAGTTAGCATGCTGAATGGCATATCCCTATAATGACTTAGGGAGATTAGAATCTAGAAGCATTGCACGGGTCTTTTTGACCAATGTGCAGTTTAGATGCTCGGTGACTCCATTCTGTTCTGGGGTGTCATGAACAGTATATCTGTGTCGAGTACCTTGCTTGTCTAGGTAGTTATTGAATTCAGCACTTGTGTATTCACCCCCTCGATATGAGAGGAGTGTTTTGATGCATGCATTCCTCTGCCAAAGCATCATTGCCTCATACAATTTGTATTTGGCAAAGACTTGATCCTTAGTGCTCATAAGATAGAGCACTGATTCCCTTGAGTGATCGTCTATGAAGGAAACATAGTAAGACTTTTTATCGATTGTAACATGCCTCGCCAGTCCCCATACATCAGAAAATATTTTATCACCAATTTTCTTTGAGCGCTCACTTGATTCTTTTGGGAGCAGTTTGCGTGTAATTTTAGCTTTAATACACGTATCACAGGTAAATTTATCTCTAGCCTGTGAAAGCTCTAGGCCATAAACCATGCCACCATCCATCAGGTGCTTAAGGGTCTTATATGATATGTGCCCCAGCCTGCGGTGTGTTTCGATGGCGGTTAAGCATAGCTTAGTGGAATGTTGAGTTGACTGATTGTCCAAACGATATAGGCTGTGTAATTTAGGTGCCTGTAATAAAATATGGCCGGATGAATTCTTTATTGTGCATTTCTGCGATGCAAACTCTGTCCGGTTACCGACATCATCGCATCGGCCTATGGAAATAAGGGTGAAGGTGATTTTAGGAGCATACAGTGTATCTTTCAATGTCAATGTGACTGCTTTCCCTCTCACTCTAGTAGTTATCTTGAGTTGACTGCTTCCGTATGCATCAAAGCTGCCTTGGTCGGCTGCTCGAATCATACGCAGTGTGGGGAAGCTTCTATAGTTCTCAAGCATGTTCTTATGAGGTGTCATGTGAGAACTAGCTCCTGTATCTAAAATAATAGTGTCGCCTGTTCCGTCTCTGATGAAGGTGGTGCAATCATAATTGATGAATGTCATAGATCCGTCATCATCTCCTCTGGAAGAATCATCTTCATCAGCTACGTTGGCTTTGGCCTTTCCTTTCCCTTTTCCTTTTATCTTTTTGAATCTAGATCTTTTCTTCTGCCTAGGCCCTTGGCCTTCCCTGCCACCACCTTTAGCCCAACACATCTCAACTGTGTGTTCTGGCTTTTTGCAGTTGGTGCATATATGCACCTTTTTATCTGCAGTACCCACGAAGCCTTGGTCCTCTTGAGTAAGGGACAATGTCCTACGCCTATCATATTGTGATTTGAGTACCCGGATGATATTGTCCAGATCCAAAGGCTTTCTGACTTCTTCAAGAGAGGTCATGAGGGCATTCATGACTGATTCGTAGGAAGGTGGCAATGAGGATAGTATAATATCAAGGAATTCTTCTTCAGAGATTTTAGCTCCCATGTCATTGGGTCTTGCATAGAGATCTTGAGCCCTATCAAGGTGTTCTCTGAGATCATCATCCTCCGAGCACTTCATGTTCTGGAGTTGTCTCTGGATGCTGGTGACAACCATCTTTGGTTTCTTCGTCATCTCAGTTACCAGAGTATCCCAGATCTCCTTTGTATTCTTTTTCTTTTCTAGCATTAAAGCTAGTGACTCTAACATGGATGCCAATATTTGAGTCTTGACGAGCCCCTCTCTAGCCAGCCACTTTTCAAGTCTCTCCTCAGCCTTCTCTACCTTGGCCTCCTCATCATCTATGAGGACATGTGCCTTGGGAAAAGTGGGAGGATCTGTTGGTCGGTCAGCTTTGCCTTCTATATGTTTCAATAGATTTTTAGACTCAAAATAACTCATGATTGAGCTCTCCACAGGGACCAGTTTGATCCATCTGTAGCTAGCCTTCCCATGGTCAATGGGACTTTCTCTGTTTGGTCTGCAGGGCCCATAACCTGATGAGATTATGAGCAAATTGCAGTAGGTTTGAAGAATTTATAGGCAATCTATTTATTTTATCTCCTCAGTGTAGTCAACAACTGCATGTATATTCGGAAAATATACCTATTTATTTTATCTTACAAAAGAAAAGAAAGAAAATTAGCCCTGAGGCTCTGTACATAATATTATACAACTCACCTCCTCAGTGTAGTCAACAACTGAGAAGGGAGACATGCGTGGGTTGTGTTTCACCCGCATATACCCTGCAACCAGCCCTTGACCCTATCGAAGGTTTGAGCCAGGCTGCCGGTCCCAATCCAGGGAGCCGGCCACACATGTCGCATCGTGCGTGGACAAGCACCCGTAAGTAGCGTACATAGAAAAGAACGAATAACTCCCTCAATATTGAGGGTAAAAATACAAATAAATGAGAGAAAAAATCAGAATTCAAAAGCACACAGAGTGATACTAAAATCAATATATAATTACAATATATTGAGATTGGTCTCTCAGGGGTGAGATGCAAGTTTGCACCCTACAACAGGGTGGTATAAAGAATGGAGAACAATAAGGTATGAAAAACCATGTGGAGGCATTGTCTACAGTGAACAAGAATAGAATCAGGAATGTAAGTGGGATTAGAATAATGGAATATGGCTGAGAATAAAATAATGAAGGAGTGGGTGAGAATAGAACAATAGAGGATGACTGAAGATAAAACAATAGGGCTGTGACCAAGATAATGAGTGGTCATCACATGTTCAGAGGGGAATGGGTGAGGGGATGGGAGGATAGTGAGGGGTGGAACGGATAGGATGGGAGAAGTAACCTAGACAATGTACCGGGTGTACCGAGCCAAGACTATGTGATAGTGAGGATAATATGGGTAAAGGTCAGTTGGTTGGTTGGTATTACCAAATGAACCAGAGCTTGGTATCGTTGTCTTGACATGCAGTCTCAATAGCATGGAGGTAAATATCAATGGACTTAGTAAGATGTTAAATCCACATGTTGGTGCTTAGCTAGAGGCTTCTGGAAGGGTTTCTGGAGGGTTCTGAAAGGTTTCCAAAGGGGGGTTGATACTCTAAAGGTTGAGGGACTAAGGTCACGGGTTCATGATCGGAATCGGAATGGGGACAGAAAGATGGAAGTGCCAGGGGGTCTAGGACTGTTCATGGTATAGGGTGGTATGAGTGGTTTGAGGTTGCAGGGACTTGGCTTTAACTTATGTGTTGCACCCTCCTCGATCATCTGTTCCTAATTTCGGAAAGTCGGAAAGTTTACCAGAACTGAATTGGAAACTATGATGCAGAATTAAGTCAATATTCATACTAGCAAATAGTCCAGTCGACTGGTGACTTATATACATGTATCTAGTCTTTATACTATCTTTGCCGAGTAAAGACAAGGGGGGAAGAGAGTACAAGGGGCAATATAGAATGAAAACAAGGGAGTGAGGTACATGATGATCCTGCATGTCATTTATCAAAGGAGCAGAACCTTGGCTTTGGAATCTTTGGAGGTTCAGAAATGTGGAACCTCAGATTGATGTATCGGAATCCAGAAAGCGGTTATTCAGGCTTTGAGCGGTTGGAAAGGTCCTGGAAATGGTGCAGGTGGTTGTGGGGTTTAATGTGAATTTATTTGGTGGCATGGGCCATAACATAAGATCATATTCAATCTGGTAGAAGCTTTCACAAGCCTTGAGGTGACAAGCTATGGTAGACCTCTGAAATCTTACATTGATGACCTTCCAAGCCTCCAGTGCAGATGTCTTGTCAGAAACCAAATACTAGAGTTCAGTAGTAAGGCTTGACTAGATAAAGAAGGTAAGTCACCTATCCTCTGCTCTAGAACTCTCAAGAACAGTAATGATGGACTTATCTGTCATTTAAATGGTGCTAACTTTTATAAAAAACATTTCTATCCTCTTTTTCTAAACATGATAGCTTCTTTTCTCAAGAGATGGTATCTTAGAGAGCATGTTGATCTGGTTGTTAAGGATGACATGGTGCAAGTGAGATGCAGAGATGTTATGTGTATGGTAAATAGATGGTGGAAAGAATATGGACTGATAAATAATAAAATTGAAGTTTTTGATAGTATTTAGGCTAGGATGGGGCTTATTATTAGAAACTGTATGCTAGCATGCCCGACTATTCATTTCAGCCTACTCAGCCTAATTCCACCCTCACTCACCTATTCAACTATACACCCTCAGCCCTCAAACTATATGCACCTTGTGTATCCATCTTGGCATCACATGGACCTGTCAATTTGCTCCACTCATTTACGTTAATCTCCATATGCTCACAAATCCATTTTTACTTCATTTATGTTTAATATCCTTTTCATTTTGTTCCACTTCACTTTCCTTATTTCACAATTCCATTCTATCTTTGATATCCGATCTGCTACTACATTCCTTATAGGGTAACTCCATTGGGAATCAGAGTGACATGTCACCCCTTAATGTCACAGAGGAGATCAAGATTGGGACATAGTATTTCTAATCTTGCTTTTCACAATCCTTGGACTTTCTTATCTATTATAGGAATCTAGTTAACTCCTCATAGATTTGAAAGTAGTATAAAGATCTTGTACATTCAGTAGTTCAGCCTTCAGTCAGATAATTGACTAAGATTTTGACTAAGCTTCCTTCCATTCATCTTAGACTTAATTACATTCTTGCTCTTTATGAAATTAGGGTCCAGTATGATCTGGTAGGTGCAACATTAAAGTTGAAACTATACCTTACTCTGAACCTTGCCATTGCTTTGACCTTAGGAGATATTATCTTTAATTATAACTATGTCATCTTTTCATATTGTAACACTTAGGGAATAGCATGGGTTCGGCCAACCTACATGGGTCACTGGGTCGGGTGCCCTTGGGTTTGGATGCTGAGGGCATCCGTGACCTGGCTTAACCCACTATGTCAACTATGTATGCATGCATGCACATGCACACAACACCAAACCAGAGACTCTGTTAGGATTTGGTGACACTGAAATAATGGTTAAGTCCTGCAAACCATTTTGGAGTGGCTAGGCTTCAACATGCTCGTGCGTTGCGCTCTGCTGTTCTGTGCGTGCTACTAATTTAGACAGTAAGGAGTTCTCATGAGGGTGCCAAGGGCATCGGCTTAAACGAAGGACTTTAGATGGGGAAGGCAGGCAAGGGGGTGCAAACCAATTTGATATTCTGAGTGAGGAACTATTTACATACATGAGCCACCCCCTGCCCTCTGGGCAGGAGCAGCTAGCCAGCCCAGCAGAGCCCAGCCAAAGCCAAGCCAAAGCCCCAGCAGAGCCCAGCCAAAGCCAAGCCAAAGCCCTAGCAGAGCCCAGCCAAAACCCCAGCTGAGGCCCAGCCAAAACCTCAGCAGAGCTCAGCCAAAGCCCTAGCAGAGCCCAGCCAAAACCTCAGCAGAGCCCAGCCAAAGCCCCAGCAGAGCCTAGCCAAAACCCCCAGCAGAGCCTAGCCAAAGCCAAGCCAAAGCCCCAGCAGAGCCTAGCCAAAATCCTAGCAGAGCCTAGCCAAAACCCCAGCTGAGGCCTAGCCAAAAAATCAGCAGAGCCCAGCCAAAACCCCAGCTGAGGTCTAGCCAAAACCTCAGCAGAGCCTAGCCAAAGCCTCAGCAGGGCCAAGACCGAGATCCAAGGCCCAGCTGAGACCGAGACCCGAGACCCAAGGCCCAGCCGAGACCGAGACCTGAGACCCAAGGCCCAGCCAAGACCAAGACCCGAGACCTGAGGCCCAGCTGAGACCAAGACCTGAGACCTGAGGCCCAGCTGAGACCTGAGACCCAAGGCCCAGCTGAGACCGAGACCTGATACCCAAGGCCCAGCCAAGACCAAGACCCAAGACCCAAGGCCTAGCCAGGACTGAGACCTGAGACCTGAGACCCAAGGCCCAGCCAAGACCAAGACCTAAGACCCGAGACCCAAGGCCTAGCCAAGACTAAGACCTGAGACCTGAGGCCCAGACAAGACCAAGACCCAAGACCTGAGACCTGAGACCTAGCTGAAACCGAGACCCAAGACCTGAGACCCAAGGCCCAGCCAAGACCAAGACCCAAGACCCAAGCAGAGCCCAGCCAAAACTACAATTTTCTAATCCTATGTTCAACACATCTCTATCTATTACTATCTATGAATTGTCCTTGAGTAACACTTCTCTATATACAATATTACTTGTCTTCCTTCCCTCTAGTAATAAAACATGTACTCTTTCCCAATTTATACCCCTTGATACCCCCGTTTAAAATTGTCCATGTGAAAACACAGGGTACTATAAGTCTATTCCTACTGTTCCCAGAGAATTTACTCTGCCATAACAAAAGCTTTTTTGCCCCTATAATATAGAGCCAAAATGTTCTCAAGACACTTCTTAGCTGTGATATTATTTTTTATTTGTAATTTAATCTACAAAATTTTGGGCTAAAATTGAGCTTGACTGAAATCTGTATCAAGGAAGTCTACTATACTGTATATACAAAATTTTATGTGGCTACTCACATATACTGACCACCAGTATCCATGACACAGTTTGATTTTGAAATCAAATTATTATTTACATGAACATGTATATAGGCTTTACCTGTGCCATTATTGTACAATTGTACAATATCAATGTGCAATCAGATCCTACAGAAGAAAGGACAGAAGATTCTGATAGATATTGAAGCGAATCGAAGCAACAGTTTGGTCAATGTAAGATACATAAGATTAGACAGAGGACTCAACAATGCATGAAAACGACAAACATACGAAAACAAACTGACATGGTAGACGGTAGACATAGGTTGGTATTGTTGCAGCCGGACATTTGTTGAGTTTTTTTTAGGAGGCTGCATGGTGCTGGCATCGGTTAGCGGTAGTCGTGCACCAATGTGGTCCTGCTCACCACATCAGATAGAAGCGTGCTGGGGGCATTGGTGGTGGTACATGAATGCTGACCTGCTTACCATTTGATAACAGTTGACGTGTGACAACGAATTAAAACTGACAGTGGGTGAGGCTTCGAACGGACCACCTTTGCAGAGTGGGTAATGCAGCAGTTGGTACAGTGGTTGAAGAATGTCATTGTAGTGTGGGGCACATATATTAATTCAGTTCGGGCTGTGCACAACAGTGTATAAGCTCCGTTAAGAGGTGGTCATAAAAGGCAGGGGCATACCTATTCGGTCACATCAGGTGGGTGCATGCACACTGTCTAAGAAACAACGGACACGGCCCATGGCCCACTAAGCATATTAGGGTTGGGGAGCATTGCTGGTAGAATCAATGTGTTTGAATGAAGCCACTGCCCACTTACATCCCAGTTTGAGTCCCAAGCTCACAGTGGAGGAGCACCTGTCAACCATCGAACTGCCTCCCACTTCGAGTCATGTGCCCATAGAAGAGGTGGACATTGAACTCCTTCACAGGAGTGACACCCTCACCCTCTTCCACAGCAACATCCCCCTTCCAGCCCTTCCGGGTATGCTTGGCACCTTTGCGCTTGTTAGGTGAAGCTGGTGGAGCAACAGCGGAGGTAGAGGCAACGGCAGAGGCTGAAGTGGTGGTAGAAGTGGGGACAGTAGCAGAGGCACACTGGGAAACGACAGCTAGACAGTCTGCCATGTACCTGGGTCGTCATTGGCACAGGGGTCGTGGTAGAAGGAGAGGCCAGTCTCACTGATGAGACTGTTGCTTGCATAGGGTGTAGGGCACCTGACACGATGCACGACACAGCGACACCAGCATACCACATGTCTTGACAGCCCCATACATAGGTGTATCAGGAGATGCGGTGCATTGGTGTCATGGCATATCAGGAGCATGGCCATGGTAGGAGGAAAGAGGTCGGTGTGTCCTGGGCACAGTGTATGTTCGCATTGTGTACCCACCACACGTTGACATCCCACCGCATCATGTATGGTGGAGGAAAGACATCGGCACATTGTGCACCCACCACATGCCGATGTTTTTCCTCCATCACACACGACCTGGTGACACCAGCACACCACATGTCCTGAGTGTGGGACAGTCAGGACGTGGGGTATGCTGGTGTGCACCAGGTGGGTGGGGTGGATGGTGGGAGGATGAGAGAGTTGAACTGGTCACCTGATGTGGTGAACCAGTCACATGACTGGATAGGAAAGTTGCTTACATACATGCATGACTGGGGAGCAGCTTATATAAATGCTTATATAAATGCTGACCAAGAAAAGAGGCAGCGGCTTTATACCTTTGATCCTGCTACTTATATAGGTTAAGAAGCAAGATGTGGAACAGGGTGGTATAAGGAATGGAAAACAATAAGATATGAAAAACCACATGGAGGCATTGTCCACAGTGATAAAAAATAGAATAAGGAATGGAAGCAGGATTAGAATAATGGAGTATGGCTGAGAATAAGATAATGAAGTGGTGGGTGAGAATAGAACCATACAGGATGACCGAAGATAAAACAATAGGGCAGTGGTCAGGATAATGAGTGGCCATCATATGTTTGAGGGAAAACAGGTGAGGGGATGGAAGGATAGTGAAGGATGAGACAGATAGGATAGAAGAAGAAACCTAGACAATGTACCGGATGTACTGAGCCAAGACCATGTGATAGTGAGAATAATATGGGTAGAGGTCGGTCGGTCAGTCGGTATTACCAAGTGTACTGGAGCTCAGTACCAGAGTCTTGACAGTATCCCCCCCTTAGCGGCGGCTGAACCCATGAAGCCGGTGAGCGGAAATCGAATATGAGGTTCCGATACATTATTGTGACATCACAAAGGTTTGGGATTTGGTGCTGGAATGTGATCCTTGCTTCCATCAATACATGTATCTCATCACTATCTACTGCAACAAGATGGGTTATGAAATGGATGAAGAGGAAGCGCAGAAAGCTGAAATGGAAAGGAACAGGTTGGAGAGGCAGCAGAAGTGAGAGGCTAAGGCTGCCCAAATTGCCGAGGCCGAGGCTAAGAAGAAGGAGGGTGAGAATGTGGCAAAAGCGGCTGCTAGATTAATAGCAGAGAGGGAGAGTGAGAAAGAACAGAGCGAGAGGGAGGAAACAGAAATAGAATAAGAGGAGGAGCGGCCAATGAAGAGGCCAAGGAGGGCTATCACAATGTGGTTGAGCGAGCAGCTGATGGGTCTGAGGCTGAGTGGTCGATCGATAACTGTGAATGTCCCACAGCCAGAAGAGTCAGGGTCCTGGCACATTGTCGAGATCTGGGAAGACCTCCTGCAGGGGCAGGCAGCGATGACCAGAGTTTTTCTCTGGATGGTGGAGGCAGTTGAGTACATAGGTCGTGCCATGGCCTTGATGGATGAGGATCGGGGTGGCGGTTCAGGAATACCGGGCCATACAGGAGTTCCAGAAGAGTCAGGTAGGAGTGAGAGTCTGAGAGAGGACCAGTTGAAGGATGATGATGGCGAAGAGGATAAGGGGGAGGATAAGGAAAAGGATAAGGAGATGGTGGTAGATGAGACTTTGAAGGATGACTGAGAATAGGATTTGTTATTGTTTTTTTTGTTTAGGTGAAAATAAAGGAGTGAAAGCATATGAGGAAATGAGGAAAAAAGGAACAAGTGAATGTGCCGGTTTTTTGGCAATTAGGTCAAGATCAGCAGAGGTGAAGAGGGAAGGAATTTCAGGAGACGGATACTTTTGGGAGAGGAGTAGTTTGAAGTGTTTCTAGCTGGTTGCTACCCCCCTCTTTTAGGTAGATATCCCATAGTCTACCACATGCCGAGGGAATGGAAAGGAGTATGGGGATAGGAACAGATGTGGATGGATGGAAGAGACCTTGGCTGGACATGCTGAATGGCACCACTGACCAAGAGGTCCCAGCTAAAAACTTGCCAGCCGTTCTGGTATACAAGTATATACAAGGCAGTTGCATTGACTAGGGCTATTGACAAAGCTTCCAGTGATAGAACAGATCCTGGGTGAGGCTTTTGGAGCAGTGGCAATTGCCAACTGGTCCAAGGCCATCAGGATGCACCTAAAAGCATTAGTGGCATGACAGAATGTAGTACTGCCCAATACCCTGTTAATTAATGGATTATAGTGGGTGAGCAAGTTGTGACCGAATATTGCTGACCGACGGATCTAGTGATGTGACAGATGGATGGTTGGACAGCTATTGTCCAGATGGAAGATCTAGTGACATGTCTATGTATTCAGTGGTAACTGAATGAGCTGTACTGGATCAAAGAATTCTAAATAAAATAACACAGTAACTATGGACAGAACTTGGTGTGATCAGGCATCAGGATGGGTTGCCGGAGGGATTCGGTAACTAATCAGAAGTTGGGAGAAGAGAAGAGAAGAGAGCATAGGGGCATATGAGCATTGATTGAAACCTCACTACTAGCATCTACCGAGTCAACGCAACTCTCGGTGTGCTCAGAGGTTAGTGGATAGGGACTAGTCTTCAGTCGCCATTGCTGAGTCCTCAGCATTGACGTCTGAGGCATCAGGTGCCTGTGGGATGGAGTCAGGAGTGGTGGTTGCACAGGCTTTGGTTGCCTTAGGGCATTTGGTGACTTTGTAATTACTGCCAGCACAGAGGAGACACAGGTTGTGGTCCATGCATCTTTGACGTTTGGTTAGGAAAAGCTTGCCGTCCTTTCCGAGGGTCTTGGTATACTCGGGTGGGTTTGACTCGGGCATTTTCCCATCTTTGTTATTGGACGTGTCCTTGCTGCTGTTATCGTTGCTGTTATGTTGCTAGTGGTTGTCTGAGGTAGATCTGTTGCCAGGCTTGTCCAATCTGATATCTTTCTTTGGCTCATTGCTGCCCTCTGCAGACTGTTCAGCCTTTTGTTCCCAATACCTCATGTCAATCCTTTGAACATGATTTCGAAGTTTGTCAAGTGTGCGAGGTTTGTCAAAATGGATGAGACCATCTTTGATGCACTTCGGCAGTGCCATGTATGCCTTTCGGAGGAGGGCATTATCGTTGTAGTCAACAAAGACCCTGAGCCTGTAAAATGTTGGCGCATGATTTTATTCCCCTGCATGTGTGTTTTATTCTTGCACTTGTGTTTCTCTTTTGCGCTTTTCTCTTTTGCATTTGCGTTCTCTGGCGCTTAAATCAAGCGCCCATAATGACGCACTATTGCACACCTTTGGGTCTTGTCTTTAGCATCCATATTGACAAGCCCCAAAAATTAGTAGATACTTTGTTACATACTTGTCTTTAGCATCCTTATTGACAAGCCCCAAAGGCACTTGTTGCTGTGTGTGTCAGTTATCAGTCTTATTAGACCTTCCCTGCCATCAGGTTATGAGCCCTGGGTTTTAACCAGCTCATACTACAACACACACTCCTCCAATCTTCCCCATACTTTGCACACACCTTTATACAGGTTGCATCTACCTTCAGTCAAATTTTCAGACTTATCCATCAACATCTGACTCCTTATCATATCAATCAGTCATCTACACTCCACAACACCATTACCATGTCAAACAGTCATCCTGACTCTTCTGCCTTTCATCTCACACCCCTCAACAACACTAACTACCCCCAGTGGAGAGGAGAGATGAGGGTTGTGTTGTAGAGCAAGAGATTGTGGCAGATTGTCATTGGGAGGAGGGTCAGGCCTGTTGATGCTGTCAAGGCAGCCATGTGGGATGAGGATGCATCTATGACAGCTGGAGACATCTTCTTGGGTGTTCAGCTTGAGCAGAGGGTTCATTTTGAGGGTATTGCTGAGGATCCAGTGAGGATGTGGTCAAAACTCGAGTTTGTACATCTCTAGGAGCCTTTTACCATTGCTCCTTCACCTATACAGCCCCCTGCTTCATCTACTACTTCTATTACACCCCAAACAAAGTTTTGTGCACTCTATAAGGTAGGGGACAAACGGTTTCCGCTAAGGTCACGTGACTCAAGTGTCACGCTTGCCATT
>QLPG01028045.1:0-12149 GCA_003314385.1 Gomphus sp. MG54 | reverse complement strand
CCTTCTTGTACTCCTTGGGTCATTCTGCTTGCAACTTCAATATCTTCAAGCATTCTTTTAGCAAGTAAATCCATACCTGTCTTTATCTTCTCCCTTCTCAATAACTCCTTCTGTATTCTGGAGAGCATCCAGTCAAGATCACTAGGTTCATCATCCTTGATCATGGCACCCATAGCATTGGCTAGATCCAGTGAGTGAAACCCTGACCATTCTTCCAATGCCTCATCATCTTCATCATCATCTAGATCAGTGTAATGCTCATCCTCATGTTGTAAGCTTGTTTTCATTGAATCAAAATGGATGAGGAGCTCAAGGTCATTATCATCCTCATCCAATTCAGATTCAAATCTATTGTCTTCAGGACTTGGGGCAGAGGATTGGGGTAGAGTGGGGTTATGAGATGATTCTCTAGGGGCTGGAGATGCTTTGGGCTGGTTCCAAAGTCCAGATAAGTTCCTAGATTGCTTCTGTTTCTTAGATTTTTGGCCAGGCATAATGTTGCCATAATTAGAGTTTTGGAGTTTAATTGTGAAATAATGTGTTGTTGAATGTTGATTTTTTTTATGGAATCATATTTGCATACTTAAAAGGAAGCGTTTGGCAATTTTTCAAGATTTTAGGACAAAATTTAGGGGGGTGGCCAATTTTTGGAGGTCAAAATGGAAAAATTGCTGAAATCAAAGAATCGGCTTGTGAAAATATCTTTGTAATAATTCTGAAACATCCATTCTATACTAATAAAGGTCTCTCGATAAATTCCAGAGCTTTAGAAATGGGTCACCAAAATAAGTGGACTTTGAGTGTCCGCGACTGTAGAAGCGTCCGGTTTGCAGCAAGATGAGAAGTTTTCAGCCTCTAGGGGGTAGCTTGAGGGGGAGCATCACAAGTTTAGGGTACAGCCCAGACCGAAAGTATCATCAGGTGAGAAGGCACGGGGGCATAAAGTAAAGCTGAGAAAGAGAAGCATGAGTGGCTGGGAGAGGGAGGAGAAGAGGTGGATGGAGAAAGAAGAGGAGAAGAGGAGCGGGAGGAAAACGTATATACACGAGAGTAGTGTAGGGAGGAGGGTGAGAAGAAGCTCATGAAGAGATTCCAGGTGGATCTCAGGCTTGGAAGTGCAAGTCAGCGCTGAGGCGCCTCACCCCAAAACCACAAAGGTCGAAGCAATTCGGCCAATGGCAACGTTGGAAACAATCATCATCGGACGCGCTCGTCATATAATGGCCTCTGAACACAAATATTGTATGGGGCCATATCCAGATGATACTTCACCAATATGGATGAGAACCACATAGTGGAAGCACTGTTACGGTTCAGAAAGTTCTTTCATATCTTTGACATCGCCCTCGTCCTTCTTCTCATGCTTCAACTCTTGTTCCTCCCCCGGCTCAGGCCGTGTTCTAAGACTCCATCCACCCTCCCATCCGATCCATGCTTTCCGTGGTGTGTGAGGTCCGCGAGCGAGCAGAATTAACAACTGCAGTCCCATCCACCCCAGGGACAGTAACGCTGTAGCCTGCCACCCATGTTGCACATAAACATGTGTCCCAGCTGCCGTACCCATCAATTGACCCTGTGTGGGTTCATTTTCCTCAGGCCCTCACGACTCGAAGATGGTGTCATCAGATGTAATGCACGTACCAGAAAAATCTACGTTGTAAAATAAGTGGCAATCTTAAAAAAAGAACAGGGAACTGGCTTACAGTGAATATGTACACCGCGTTTAGCCTAGCTGCTGCTTTTCGGTCAATTCTTGCAGGCTCATCAGCTAACTCTAACAAGGCGCACTCTGCAACTCACCCCATAATGGCAGAGCTAAGCGAGACTTGTTGCATCTGTCTCCCTACGTCCAGGCCTGCGCCAAATAATCAGCAAAAGGTGACGACCTTAGTTGCCATTCCCGTACCAAAACATGCAACGATAACAGCTCCAATATTGATTCCTCCTCCACCAGTTTGGATAGCTTGGATTGGCGTATTAACTCGTGTCGTGCTCAGGTAAAGGGGTTTCATTATTCACGCACTTTGGAACATGATCATGATAACTGTCGCGAGGACACTGGCGTTCCATGGCACAAGTGTATCGATAAAACGACCAACGAAGGGACCTGACGGATCAAGATTGGAGACGATACGGCCATTGCCCATCAAGCTCTCTTACCTGTCGCAACGCCCAACATGCCTATGAGGGCGAATAACCCTAATTATACCAAATAAATCAAAAATCTACCAAAAAAACCTCCACCCCCACATACCTATCTGAAGACTGTATGTGGCGGTGAACGAAAGAACGCACAGGGAAAGTGAATAGTGCTTACTCTGAATAGTGGTATGGGGGACCACCGACTATCCAAGGAATTGGAATTTAATCTGCAGTCATTACTGTAACGAAGCTAGTTTACTCACGCAAAAACGTCAACTGCAAAGGATTCGTTAGCCATAATATTTCTTTGAAAGGTCTGGGAAAACACACAGTAACCCAAAAACTCGTAAATGTAGCGCTAGAAGCACAGGAAACCAGAGAACCCTGGATCAAGATGGGCTCGGAGACCGCAAACCAGGCCATCGATTTCAATATTCCAAAGTAGCCGATCTCAGGACTTTTTGCAGGATAATCTGGGATTACAAAGTAGAGTACACCCAAGATGAAATACTGCAGTCCGACGGCCATGAAATACACGTTCCTCCAGCTGGAAAAATCGGCAATAACACCGGCAAGCATACGCCCCAGAAGAATCCCAAACAAAAGGCCCGAATATACAACCGAGATGGCTGCAGCTCGACGATGTGGCGGGGCAAGATCGGCGGCTAGTGGCAATAGAACTTGTGGTGTCACTGTGAAGATGCCAATGAAAAATGAAAGTATTTCAAACACCGTTACAGAGTGTGTGAACGCCAGTCCCAGCGATAAAGAGCTGGAACATAGCAGGAGAACCAGCAACAAGGGGCGGCGGCGGACGAGGTCCCCTATGGGAGTTATAAAAACCAATCCGACTGCATATCTGAAACCAAAAGCTCGAGGGTAAGTCAATAAAGTTGTTCAAATGGAATCTGTTACCCTGCTTGTGTTAACGTAGGAATTCTGGAAAGAGAGAGAAGAGTCAGAGACCTAGCAACAGAAAGATGATGTAGGGACTAGCCTTGAGACCTCGCTGTAACTCACGCCAAAGGCCTCGGACAGGGTAACTGAAGGTTAGAAATTAGTGACGAATCGGTGAGGTAAGTTATCGACGAACTTAACAATGGCTGGCAATAATACAAATTTTGAACCGCTAATGAAACATCATGGAAACGGTCAGAGTAACATTCAAGAGTCACTCACTGAATGTCGAAGCAGCCGCAAACGTGAGCTGGAGTATAAATCCGAATTTCTGGGGACGGTCTTCATGGAATCGGAGGTGTGCGAGAATTGGTAGGAAGCCAAAGTCCTTCGTCCGTCCAGACATTGCCTTGACTTGATCGGGGAAGGGACCTCCCTCTAGAGTTTCGTCAGTACTTGTCTTTCCGCTCTGGTTGGCATCCATTATGTAGAAGACAGTGTGGGAGAAACATGGCCTTCACATAAAAACGGTTCTCGCTGATTCAGCCTTCTTAAAACTGACATGCATACGTCAAGTTGTATAGACTCTCATTCTCCACGTGTCTTTCTCGGCACTTTGTAAGCAACGAGGTGGGCAAAATCTTGCAGGGCAGCCAATCATCGTGCCATGGTTGCTGATGTCCGGTCCGGATCAAGTCAGGGTAAGACACACTTAAAACAGCCCACACTTACAACAAGTAATCTCAGTAATCATTCTCGCACCCAAGCACGTTAACAGGCCCATTGCAAGCCCATTGCCAGCTCTTCGTTTACGCAAAAAAAAAAAAAAAAAAGCACGTCAGGTTCGCAACAGCATCCATGCACGGTCCACATGCTTACAACTGGCAATGTTTCGACTCGGCAAATGTCTGGGAAAATATCGAAACAACCATCCGGTCAATGCTCTTCAAGCGCCAGGTTGCCGGCTGCCGGACAAGCAACAACCTGCTTATGGTGTATTAAATACAACAAGTTTGGAGAACATGAAATTGTGACCACCCCATGCTCTAAGGATTCATGATCCAACGTTGTGTTGCGTCATCTAAGAGCAGGTTTGGACCTATTCTGCAGAATGTGTGCATTTGTTGAGTGGCAACTGTTGAGAAACTAACAACAACGGCCGTAAGATTATTGGGAGACCATTATACGCGATATTATTCATTCGTGGGAGGTAAATCCACGGTACTGCCGTTACCTGGCTAGTAGTTAGGAACAATAATGGATGGTTTCAAAAATGGAACCGATTGACATCTGGATACCAACAACAACTTCAACTAGACGGATAGCGGAACGAAGCTATTCGCGATACTTCGGATCAGAATATGCCATGGGAATGTGGCTTGCCACGAACAACTGAAAGAGATTTTGTCCGAAAAAGCTACCTAGATCACGTGACTTTACACACCTAAAGTCCATTGCTTGAAAGTCCCTTTGCTGGATGCAGAGGTTTGCATATAGCATCTCCAAGTCATATAAACCCTTCTTCTTGTCCGCTATCCCCATCTTGCTATCAAAACTTTATACGCAGGGTCGCGTCGGACGAGGCTTTGGACGGAACATGTCGCGAGATTCCATTACACTGACCCCAGAATCGTCATTTGGAAATTTTGATTTGATCCAACGACACAATTTGGGTTTTAGTGATATCTCCATATCTAGGTGGCGTAGTAGGATCTCTGGGTTAAATGTCGTACATCTTCAATATGAAGGCATGTGTTATGACATTGCATTAACTGTGGAAGAATACCCACCAAGTCTGGTACAGCTCCTATCGTCGAGGGGTATTTAGTGGTTCCGACGGAAAGTATGTGATGCGTGCATGATATGAAGTGATTATCATGAGCTCATCCTTCCTCATTACCGAAAAGTTTTTAACGACAGTGGATGTCCTCATACTCTTGAACAGTGAGTTTTCCATCCGCGGATATAACCTTTTTCTAATTATTGGCTTGTCACTGCCTGTAGCTTGGTCTTCATGGGCTCTGAAAAGTATCCTTACAAGGGTGTTTTAGATAATCTTGCAAATCGGGCTTTCTCAGAGGGAACGTCAGTCTGGCACCATGTTGTCATCATTTCGTTTGCCAACATCCTGTTTTTATCTTGTTCTATAGTAATGCCTGGACGGACGTCGATCATACTTGCTACACCATTGCAACAGCTGGCCAGGAAGGATTCTTACAGCTGTTACCAATCTATATTGACCATGTTCTATATCCCACCTTGACAAATCATGCTTTCGTCACAGAAGTCCGTTAGCCTAGCTTGCTGTGAAAAAGATAATGCCCAACATTGCCTGTAGGTACACCATATCAACCCCAAAGGCGGAGACTCGGGAGTGGTTTACGTCGAAATGCAAGGCAGAGAAAATACTTCTGGAGACTTGATTGGTCTAAGGTACGCATGTCTGACCGACTGGCCATGTTTATACTTTATCGTTTGTCGTCATGCATAGAATGTCGCGTTTACTCAACAATCCCGGAAGCGCGTATCGCAGCGAGACAGGTGGTCTCATGGAAGCGCTCCGATCTTTGACTGTCGAACAGAGTGAGGACATTTTCGTATTCTATTGTCATTCCAATGACATCCCGCGTAGTTCGGGATTACCACCGAACATACTATGTTCCTCACAATCTTTGTCTAATCATTGCGGGCAATGTATCCACTTCCTCTCTTCTCAATGTCCTTCAAGACCAAGTGGAACATTCTATAGATAGCCATCATCACTCACGTCCTGTTAACTGGAAACGGCCGTTTGTTGAGACAGTGACTGCGCAAAGAGTACCTTTACCAGAAACACGGAAGGAGACAATCGAGTTCCCTGAAAAAGACGAGAGCACTGGAGAGCTATTGATGACATTCGCTGGATCAGCCCCTAATGATTTCTTGACTGCAAAGGTGATATAATGCACAATTGTGGCACAGTTTCCCGTTCCTTATATAACTTTCCATCACCATGAAGGCCCTCGAAGTTTTAGCATCATATCTCACCTCTTCCCCTGTCGCTCCTTTGAACAAGGAGTTCATCGAAACGGCTTCGCCTCTTTGGTGAGTCTCCTCGACCTTGATGGATTCCCGTCTTTATGATGCCATATGATAGCACGGACATTTCTCTGACTGAAAATACTCGCGTCACCTTTTGTGATTTGGAATTATATGCAGCGTCTGTACCTACTGAACATCTTGAATCACTGGACGCTCAGTTCAGGGATGCCTTTCGTCGCATTGCTGACGACGGTCTTGACATGCAGCGAATGCAGATGGTTATCGAGCGAGAAAAACGCAAGGTAGGTGGCTTATTGAATATTATCTTTCCTTCTTTGACAGTACATGCAGTTCTATAGCGCACTCGAATCTTCTCCAGGTGATCTCTTCTCCGGAGTTATATTATCTGATTTCTTGTATGGACAAGAAAATGGACAAAATCTTCCGATTGCTATGAACGACGTTGTTCTTTTTTCCCAGTTGACAACGTGGTCGGAGGTGCAATGGGTGGATTTGTTACGAAAGTAAGCTAATTCCAGACGATGCGTTTCTGGGGACTTATTCAATCCCGAAAGGTATCTTATCTCCTCACCATATGCTGTCGTCTACGGAAAACCTTCCGCTACGCTTGCTAGTCGTCTGGAGACAGATGAGAAAGTCCGTGTCGATGAACAGATAACCAGACTTGGTCAGGCAGGTCTTGCCAAAGCGGCAACGGAACTGCAAACAGCACAAGCTTTCAACGACAGACCCATTCCCTCCCAATTTTTAACCTCATTTCCACTCCCTGATGCCGGAAACATATCCTGGATCCCCGTCCAGTCTGTTCAGAATAGGGGCCACTACGCTCAAAAGCCGACTATCGTTGGAGGGAATGGGGAACTTGCTAAACATATAACTGAAGATCCCTCAGATCTTCCTTTCTTTGTTCAGTACGACCACGTGAAGGTGCGACTTACCATGGGCTCATATAATGTTTAGTTTTGATGATGTTAGACTTTAGTCTGACTTTGTTACAATCCACGCATTTATGTCATTGGCAGAACTCCCTGATTCTCTTAGACCGTAAGTGGCATAATAAGAGTTTTTATTGATGTCGTGTAATTTCCTTTCAGGTACATACCGACATACTTAGGCTCATTTTTCTCTCTCCCGATAACACAACAGTCAACCGGATGCAGGCTGACACACGAGGAGGTCATAAACAGCCTCGAAAATCAAACAGTCACGTACGAAGCTAACCTTGGGTTAAATGGTTACTTTGGCGAGTTGGTCAGGATAAGTCTCAAAGTCGAGGTAACACAGTATGACACGGCTGTATCGTGGCTGAGTGACTTGATGCTTAGAAGTGAATTTGATATCAATCGGTATTTGTGTTGAAAAATAAATAAATCTGTGGGTATCATTGCTGACGGTATTTCAATGTTAGACTTGAGGTGACTGTTGCCAAAATTCAACAGTCTCTTCCGGAAGCAAAGCGCGACGGGAATACAGTCGTTGGCTCCTTGTCGGGAGCAATCCTATATGGGCCATCGTCGACTACGCAAGCTGGATCCCTTTTGAATCAAGTTGAATTCATCCCGCATCTCATGGAGAAGCTCAAGACATCTCCGGAACAAGTGGTCGCAGATATGTTGAAGTTACGCCAACACCGTGAGCAGTCACAACTTCTATTGACGCCATAATCGCTTATCACTCCTGAAAGTTACTATGCCTTCCGGCTTGCGGTTTGCGGTTACTGGTAACGTTCTTGCACTTCCTCACCCCAAAACCTCCTGGTCGAAAGGCTTTAAATCCTTAAGTGTGAGATCACGACGCTCCCGCTACATTCTTTATCTCAACCACATTCCCCCCTAGGCCAATGAACTCCAACCTGTTCCTCTCTCCTATCATACACTCAATTCTCTCGGACGTAACCCTAAAACAAAGGTACAAACTACTTGCCAAACATTTTATCTATTGCTAAGAGCCGACTGTGCTAGGCTGTAGTGATGATGCTTCCCTTTATTGAAAGCTCGTATGCCATCCATTCGACCAGCGTCTTTCGTGGATTCGATCATCCAGAGTACCCCGCACTTAGAGTAGCTTTAGAAGTTATCAACGCTACTGAAGGCTACATATGGCGTTTTATTCGGGGCGCTGGCCTCGCGTATGGAGCAGGTGTATCATTAGACCTTGAAGCGGGATTGTTACATTTCACAACATATAGGGTCTGTTCTTCACTGCGTCTGCAGAAAGTTTCTACTCATGCTGGTGATAGAGCTCGGACCATTTCCAAGCCTTCCAGGAAGCTCGCAAAGTTATGCAGGGTTTGTCTGATGGGTCTGTGAGTGCTACTTTTTTTGAATCTTGATCAATCATGGACCCAATACTCGATGAAGATTACTTTTGATGAGACTACACTTGATTCATGCAAAAGTTCGATCGTTTTTGCCGTGACCAAGAGCGTATCTACTCCTGGGAAAGCGGTAGGTCACGAGACATAAATAATAATCCGTCATTTCACACATTTTCAGGCTCTGGTATCATTCAGGGACCAAGCCCTTCGCGGTGTTCCTCAAAACCATAACACAAACCTTCTGAAGAAGTATCAAGCTGTGACCGCCCAAAACGTCACAGACGCACTACGCACGTACTTGCTGCCTCTTTTTGACCCAGAGCGCTCGGTAGCAGCTGTGGTGACTGGTCCTTCAAAAGTGAATGACATTACCGTCGGCCTGGAATCCGTAGGATTCGAGGTGGAACGAAGAGAGATATCAGGTGATGAATGGTTGGATGACTCTGATGGGACTTCATCAGAGGATCTTGAAAGCGATAGCGATAGAGAAAGTCGATAGTGATGTGGCCTTCTGAGTACGAATACACTACACGAGCACTGGAGGAAAACTTGACTTTCAGACTTTGCTTTGTCACCAAGATCATACCGATATTATGTTTGTGATGTGCAATTGACGAAGTGGACTCGATCTTCGGATGGAGATGATGGGGGATGGTGTATTGTAAGTGTAAACATGCGATTTCTCACAAATTTGTTAGAGTAGACACCATTTTGCCTAAATAGTCACTTGACAAGACATATATTTCCTAGCCGGAATATCTTTCTATGCCTGTTAGTGTTATGATCTGTGCAGCAAATAATTTTACTGATTCATATCAAGAACTGGAAGTAACATCCACCTGTTGATCAGACAGTGCTCAAGAAGACATCTTTCGCTCCGCATCTAGAAGCGCATCGAATTTAGCCTTCTCAGCTTGTTTATCGTCCACATCAGCCTGCGGCGGACTCTCTTTGCGCCGCTCGTGCGCCTGACGAATATGGTCCCATGTGGATGTAGACGCAGAATTCGATGCTTTACGAATTTCTGCCCATCGACCTGTCGTGACATCTGCAATAGATGGAAGCTAGTTGATACACAATACGATGATGATGTAAAAGACAGGTACCCCGACCATCGCTCTGGGAAGTGTTATCTAGTTCTTTTGAGCTCGGGGGATCTGACTCCTGAGTGGCATTTGATTCATGCGCAGTATGAGGGACGAGCCGGATCCTTCTACCGAGTGCTTCTAGTAAGCCATTGGGATCTTCGAGATCTCGCCGAAACCTCCTGACAGCAAGTATCTGCCCACAGAGTCATTAGTCTGGGACTCTTCCTGGCTAGGCCGTTAGACACCTGTGCTAAAGCTCCCGGAAAAGTGCCAAGTGCATAGGCGACCGGTACGATCAGCAAAAAAGAGGATTTCGACCATGGTCGTCTTCGATACCAGTGTCCATAATATATGATGGACGCAGCCGATAGAGTGCCAGTCACAGCCTTGGTAGATGAGTTCATTGGCCTTGAATTTATGAGATCAACATACCGGCCAGTAGGTACGATTAACAGAGGCAAATCGTTTGGTGCGTTCGAAATCATTCCATGTTATTGTTCCTTCCTTGAGCAGAAACTTCAGGCAACGATGTTTGCGGCAATGAGTGCTAGTTTCTATCTGACCTCCAATTCAGGACGTAGCAATTCTTCTACTTTGTCACGGGTGAATGAGAGTCTTTCACCTCCTGACTGCATAACCATAACGAGATGATTATTTTGACACGGTGCAGTGGTCGAAACCAATGTCGGGATTTCAAAATTTTCCACCAAGCTGCCTCACTATTTGTCTCTCTGCCTCAGGCGGAGGTTTGCTATCATCAACGCAAGAACGATATTTGCTAGCAAGCAAGCATTCTGTCTGAGTGAAGACCAAGGTTACCTTGCAATGCAGAGATTTCATAGTACAGGAGCAGCACAAAGTTTCGCTCGAGAAGATAGTCCAATCTTGAGAAGGGAATGGATTCATACGCGCCAATCTTCCGATAATGGCAAGAGGGTACTCAGGGTGATGACATGGAATGTGAGCCTGAAATGGCCCAAGTGCGGTGATTCACCTGAAATGCAGCACACAGATGTTGGCGCAGTGTCTAGTCCGTACGTGGTCCTATTTCTTTAGGAACATAGTTCATGTATTGACGGGTCGCATACTTACTTTAAGGTCGGGATCTTTTCCCATCAAGGTCGTCTGGAGCTCACCTATATCATCTCAATTGAAACTGAACTCTAGCCTACTAGTGACTGCCTGAGAGCTAATCAGCGTGAAGGAATGCTTATAAATGAGTTATTGACCTACAATCCGGACATTGCTTGTCTCCAGGTAAATCCTTTGCTCGTGAGCATTTATTTCTCCATTCAACATTCATCCATCCCATCCAGGAAGTGGACCGATTAGAGAAACTTTTGCCACCTCTTCATAAAGCTTCCTTTACGGAACTGTATGCGGCAGGGCCGGAAAAGCTTCATGGCTGCATGATTGTGTATCGGGAGTCGTTGTTTGAGAAAGTGGCTCATGTCATGATCGAGTATGATGAGCTAGACGTTCGGCGAGAGGGCGACCGATGCAGGCGGAGAGGATCATCTCGACGTACGAGGAACATTGGTCTTATCGTCGGACTTCGTCAGCGCGACCAGCCTCACTGTGGCTATGTTGTCGTCACGACACATTTGTTTTGGCATCCTTCGTAAGCCTGGTTCATCCATCCATCAACGCGCTTTTGTTGACCGTAAATCAGGTTTACTTACGAACGCATTAGGCACGTTACATTGCTTGGCGTGGAGTGGGTGAATTCACATTTAGTTACAGACAGGCTGCGTTGCTCTTGCAAGAGACGAACCGTTTTCAAGAGGCACACGGTTTACATGATTGGCCTTGTATTGTCGCAGGCGGTGAGTAAAAAACATAAATGGTACCATGACAACATTCATTGAACAACGATTGAACAACGATAATCCAGATTTCAACTTTACACCCACAGATCCCGCATACTCCCTCATGGTAGGGAATAAATTAACCCCACAACAGCTCAAGGACATTGAGACATCTCGTGTTATCCATATATCAATTGATCCTTCTATCCCACCAACCCCGACGGCACAGAAGGACGTCGAAGAAGGCAGCAACGCCACTGAATGTGATCCGGATCGCGTCATTACGAACTCTCGGATTGCGAGATTTGAAGATGGATTGCTCTCAGACGAAGAATTACAGCCGCTCTTCAATACCTACGGACCATTGCATAGCGTCTATGATGAAGCTCAGCAATCTATTATCAGCGAACATGATAACGTCATCGGAGTTCGCCTCAGCGATATGGGGCCGATGCAGAAAGGCTTTTATGAGCCTATGTGGACCAGTTATACCTATCTCTGGAAGTCGACACTAGGTAGGTGGCGTCTTAAAGGAATTTTCAGGTTCGGCGATGATTATTAACTGGTTCCCAGATTACATATTTTTACTCCGGCGTCCTGGGCCAGAGTGTCGAGTGTTGGGTATCCTCAAAACACATCGTACGTCTGATCTTGGAGATGGTTTACCTCTTAAAAGAGTATGTGGGAGTGATCACGTCAGTCTGGCTGCGGACATTGAGACTGATGCAATGCATAGAAATTAGAGTGACAGATGTACCTGTAGCCTTGTGAATAATTGTAATGCAAATATAACCGTATGAAGGACTGAATCATGATGAAAAGTAGAAAAAAATTATCAAATCCATAGTCCCTGAC
>QLPG01028022.1:0-10488 GCA_003314385.1 Gomphus sp. MG54 | reverse complement strand
TTTATCACACCAAAGTTTTGTCACGCTTCTCGGGTTACCTCTTTAACGGTTCCAAAACAAGGCCCTTCCTCCATCGCACACCCATTTCTTGGAACCACCCACCACTCATCGGATCCAAAAACTCCACACCTCAGAACCCGCTGGATCACCCTAGTAACGCAACACACCTCGTCAAAGAAATCACATTACTAGCAAACAGCCTCTCTACCTCCAAGAAAGCGACTCCTCCCACACAAATCCAGAGCCCGGACCCCTTCAATGGGTCCAACCCAAGGAAACTACAAGCCTTTCTAGTACAATGCAACCTAATCTTCCAAGATTGCCCTGATGACTTTAGTTCCGATAGCTCCAAGGTGACCTACACTTTGTCATACCTGACCGGGACCGCCCTAAACTGGTTCAAGCCTTCCCTCACCAACCCTCCTGGTTCCACGAACACAACAAATTTGTCTCCAAACTAAGAAACAATTTTGGCCCCCATGACCCAGAAGGAGGCTGAAACTGACCTCAAGAAACTCCACATGCATGACGACCAATGCATCACAAACTACATGGTCGAATTCAATCGCCTCGCTGCCCACACATGCTGGGATGACTCGGCTCTCTGCCACCAATACTACAAGGGGCTCCCTGGAAGAATAAAGGACAAGATATCTAGGGTAGGAAAACCCCCTTCCATAACACAACTCCATCTTCTATTGCAAACCATTGATGCCCAATACTGGGAACAGAAATCAGAAAACAACAGAGAAGCAAACCAGACGTTGGACAAGCAACACTCGCCCAAACTCATCACAGATGGAAAACTCACCATGCAAGAACGACAGCGCTATCTTGAAAATGACCTTTGTTTCTTTTGTGGAAAGGAAGGTCATGTAGCAAAGGATTGCCCCAAACCCTCCTTCACAGCTGCCATGGAATGTGCTACTGCAAAAAAATTCGAGAAGACACCAGACCCAACTATGGAATGCCCTATGACCATCAATGCACTGACAGAGCTTAGGCTCAATGCATCTGCCCTCTCAAGCCCTAATTTGCTGACCATTCATCTGACCTCTGACTCCCTGCCAGGTCACAGTGTTAAATGCGCATGTTGGCACTTAGCTAGAGACTTCTGGAAGGGTTTTCAGAGGGTTCCAAAAGGTTTCCAAAGGGGGAGTCCATATTCCAAGGGTGGGGTGAGGGATCGGAATTGGGTCGGACTCAGGGCAGATGGAAGTCAGAAACTCCAGGGGTCTTGGGACTGTTCTCGGTATAGGGTGATACGGGTGGTTCGAGGTTGCAGGGACTTGGCTTCAACTTATGTGTTGCACCCTCCTCAATCGTCTGTCCCTAATTTCGGAAAGTTGGAAAGTTTACCGGAACTTAATCAGAAACTACGATGCAGTATTAAGTCGATATTCGTACTGGCAAATAGTCCAGTCGACTGGTGGTTTATATACATGCATCTAGTTCTTGTACTATCTTTTACCAAGTAAAGACAAGGGGGAGAAGAGAGTATAAGGGGCAATATGAAACGAAGAACAAGGAGTAAGGTACGTGATGATCTTGCACATTGTCTATCAAAGGAGCAGAACCTTGACTTCGGAGTCTTTGGAGGTTCAGAAACACGGAACCTTGGAATATATGTCAGACATCCGGAAATTGGTTATTCAGTCTTTGAGCGATCGGAAAAGTCCCAGAAATGGTGCGGGTGGTTGTGGGGTTTAATGTGGGTTTGTTTGGCAGCATGGGCCATAACACACAGCCTGAAGAGCCTCGTTGACTCAGGGTCAACACACTGCTTCCTCAATTCAGAACTAGTATTGAGACACAACCTCCAGCACCACAACATAACACCAATCCCGCTGAGAGTTTTTGATGGCTCCTCAAACTCTTTGATATGCAAAACCATGGAGCTCCCGATCTGGTTCCCCCAAGGGGAACAACACTCCATAACTTTCTTTGTAACTCTGTTAGATCCAAGCTGCTTAGTAGTATTAGGACACAACTGGCTCACCCGCTTCAATCTGTCGATTGATTGGGCATTGGGTAGTATATCATTCAAAACTCCATCACCATCCAAACCCCCAAAACCACCAGAAACCATAGCCCCCACATGACGTCCTTCCGACCCTCCGAAGAAAATGCTCATCTGTCAAGCATCGGTTACTGACGGACTTTGGTACTGCCAAGGGGTGTTGTTGAAAGGTCGGGTGGACTATGGCCAAGTCCTGCAGGCCAAGAGTAGTGGCATTGGCTTCAACGTACTCGTGCATTGCACCCTACTTGCTGTGTGTGCCACTGTATTTGCAACAGACAGATACTCGGGGGGATGCTGAGGATGCCAGCCCAAGTCGAGGACTTAACAGAAGAGAAGAAGGTAGAAGGGCCTAAGCCTGGTCAATACCCAGAATGAGGAAGTATGTACATCCATGTCCTACTTATATAGGTTAAGAAGCGACATGTGGAATAAGGAATGTGGAACAACAAGATATGCAGAGCATGTGGTTATTGTCCACAATGAATAAAATTAGAATAAGGAATGCAACGTGGGGATAAGACAATAAAAGACAGGATAATAGGATGTGTCCAAGGATAGAACAATAGGAGGTGCCAGACTATAAGATGAGGCTGGTAACCGAGGATAATACAAGGGAAGAAAGTGCCGAGGTAGGAGAGATTGGAGGGTGAGGGCGAGGAGTATGCCTGGCAGATGAACGCGACCGGTGTTCCGGGTGCCATGCGTGCGGTTGAAGGACATTGGGTGGTGGATGTAGAATGGTTGTTCGGTCGGTATTGCCAAGCAGACGGGCCTCGGTGCGTGGATGTGACAGTATCCCCCTCTAGCGGCTGAACCCATGAAGCTGGGAATTAGAAAATTTTTTAGAGTTAGGGACACCTGCACATGACGTCGTGGTGTTTGTTAGGCTTCATTGGTCAACCACCTTGTGCCACCATCAAACAAGAATCACAATCCAAAAGGATGAACACCGGAACCGGCAATAGCAAACAGGTATTTGGGAAGGCTTCAATTATTGTCAGGAGCATTAGTCGGGGGACCGTTCAGCTGAAACAGGAGTTAAAGGTGGCTGCTGGGGGAGCTAGAGGAGCCGGGTCGGTTGCACAGACTGGAGGAGGGATTCCCAATGCTTCAGGAGTCCCAAGTGATGCGTTGCGAAAGGGGGGTAGGATCGTGGAAATGGGACCTGGCAATGGGCAGGGTACCAAGGATCAAAGAAGGAGTGAGCAGTGGGGAGGGGTACAGGTGGGTTTCTTATTCTCTCTTTGTATCTCTTTCATTGATTTTCTTTGTTTCTTCTTATCATAAGGATAAGCCTGACCTGAGAGGGGTCGCCGATGACTCGTCATCCTTGCGAGAATTGCATGAAACGAGGGGATGACTGCCAAACGCAGTCTATAGGGGCCGTTTGTGGAGCATGCCGATCTCGCAGGGTTGGGTACAATTTCACTGTACCTTGGGAGTCCCGAGCCCAAAGTGACCGGGTCATACAGGAGGGTGATCCGGATACGTGCGTGAAAGTTGCTGAGGAGGAAAAAATGCCGAAGAAGGGGCAGGACTTTGTCAAGCAACCGAGTGGGGAGGTTACCGAACCTGAGGTACCGCTGGCTGGGGGGTTCAGACAGAAACGGATGAAGAGGATGGATAGCATGGACAGGACTGATCAGTTGGAGTGGATGGAGAGGGGACATGAAGAGATGGAGAGGAGGATGCGCCGGATGGAGAGCGTGATGTTGCTCTTGCTTGAGAGCAATCCGGGGATCTTGGGAAGTCCTCAACTGGAGGAGTTGAGGAACGTGTTACAGGAGGAGGGTAGGAAGGGAAAGCAGGGGGGGGGAATGAGGAGGAGGAGCTTATGGAGATCGATTGCAGGAATAATAAAAAACTGTATAAAACAGTGATAATAGATTTTTTTTATTTTGAAGGTAGAAAGGAAAGGAATAAAAAGAACAAGTCGAAAGTGCCGAGGTGTTCGGCAGATCCGGTTGTCGTATATTGAAGGGAGGAGAGGGAGATGGATGGATTGAGAGGGATGTCGGAGGTGGTGTGTTGGGCTATTAGTGGAGGGAGTTATGACGACAGATGGTGGGGACTGGGCGGATGGAAAATGGATCAGAGGAGAGGAAAGGCGGAGTGAAGGATGGAATGGGAGGAGGATTTGGGACTGAGGGAGTTGGAGAAGATGAAGGGTGGGACGGAGAGTGATGAATGGAGGGGTTTTTTTGAGGGAGAAAGACGTCTTTGGGAGGGGAGTTTGTGCAGTTTGAAAGGTTTCTAGCTGGTCGCCACCCCCCCCCTTTTAGGTAGACATCCCACCATCTACTAAAGGTGTCAGCCTCTAGCCGAGAAAAATGGAGAAGGGTTGTACGGGCATATGATGAGCATGTATGGAGTGGAAGAACAGAAACAGATGGGGACGGATGGGTGAGACCTTGGCCGAACGTGCCGAATGACAACGTTGACCGAGAGGTCCCTGCTGAAAAACTTACCAGCCATTCTGGTATACAAGCATGCACAAGGCAGTTGCATTGACTAGGGCTATTGGCGAAGCTTCCAGTGACGGAACAGGATCCTGGGTGAGGCTTTTGGAACAGTGGCAAATGCCACCTGGACCTAGGCCATTGGGATGCACCTAAAAACGTTAGTAGCTTGACGGATTATAATACTGCCCAATACCCTGTTAATCAACGGATTATAGTGGGTGAGCAAGTTGTGCCCGAATATTGCTGACCGACAGATCTAGTACATGACGGACGGATGGGTGGACTAAGGTTGTCTGGACAGAAAATCTAGTAGATGTATCTGTGCTTGTTAGCAAGAAATACTAGATCGAGAAAGGTCATAATTATAAACAAATTTTTAAAATGGTCTGTGAGCTGATGCTGATTGATCAAGCATGCCGGACAGAGTGCCGAAGGTGGGGCATTGCCTTCCAGTCGGCCGGAAAAAACTGAAGTTCTTCTGAACTAGGTGGTTTGCAAATCTATACTGGTATTGGGTTGGAAATGCGGTGGCATGGATCTGTCTTGCTGGACAACCTCCTAGGAGTAAGATGATCTGGTGAAGCTATGAACAGATCCTGATTCAAAACAGTTAGAAAGGGTTACCGAGGAACCTGGTTCCACATAAGAAGATAGAAAGATCATTAAATGGGTGTCTTGAAAGACCATATTCGTAAACCGTGGGTGCATGGAAATTAGTTTGATTCTGGGTATACTGTCAAGTGTCGGTTACTGACGGACTTCGGTACTGCCGAGGGGTGTTGTTGAAAGGTCGGGCAGACTATGGCCAAGTCCTGCAGGCCAAGAGTAGTGGTGTTGGCTTCAACGTACTTGTGTGTTGTGCCCTACTTGCTGTGCGTGCCACTGTATTTGTAACAGACAGATACTTGGGGGGATGCTGAGGATGCCAGCCCAAGTCGAGGACTTAACAGAAGAGAAGAAGGTAGAAGGGCCTCAGCCTGGTCGATACCCAGAATGAGGAAGTATGTACATCCATGTCCTACTTATATAGGTTAAGAAGCGACATGTGGAATAAGGAATGTGGGACAACAAGATATGCAGAGCATGTGGTTATTGTCCACAATGAATAAAATTAGAATAAGGAATGCAACACGGGGATAAGACAATAAAAGACAGGATAATAGGATGTGTCCAAGGATAGGACAATAGGAGGTGCCAGACTATAAGATGAGGCTGGTAACCGAGGATAATACAAGGGGAGAAAGTGCCGAGGTAGGAGAGATTGGAGGGTGAGGGCGAGGAGTATGCCTGGCAGATGAACGCGACCGGTGTTCCGGGTGCATGCATGCGGTTGAAGGACATTGGGTGGTGGATGTAGAATGGTTGTTCGGTCGGTATTGCTGAGCAGACGGGCCTCGGTGCGTGGATGTGACATCATCACATCCAAAGTTGCACTGGTCAATGTGGCAGCATTCATCCGCATCTCCAAGATGGAAGGAACCCAAACCTTCCAGCTCCTCCTTTCCAATCTGGACAAAAACAAAGATGGTCCCATAGACCTAACCAATGTTCCAGGAGAATACCATGAGTTCAAGGACGTCTGCAGTAAAAAAACGAGCCAACACCTTGGCCCCACACTGGCCCTATGACTTAAGAATAGAACTCGATGAAGGACCCTGCCCTCCCTTCGGTCCAATCTACTCCCTGTCAGAGAGTGAACTAAAATCACTGCGAGAATTCAGATACAAACACGTATCCATGGGTTTTATCTGTCCATCCCAATTGCCAGGCAGAGCACCCATCCTATTCACTGTTGGGGTATGATTTTATTCCCCTGCATTGTGTTTTATTCTTGCACCTTTGTGTTTCACTTGTGTGCTTTTCATTCCTGCATTTGCGTGCTCTGGCGCTTAAAATAAGCGCCCATAACGACGCACCATTGCGCACCTTTGGGTCTTGTCTTTAGCATCCATATTGACAAGCCCCAAAGGTTAGTAGTTACTTTGTTACATACATGTCTTTAGCATCCATATTGACAAGCCCCAAAGGCACTTGTTGCTCTGTGTGTCAGTTATCAGTCTTATTAGACCTTCCCTGCCATCATTCACCAGGAAAAAAAATGGTTCCCTCCAACTATGCATCAACTTCAGAGGACTCAACAAAATCACAAAAAAAAACCAGTACCTATTACCCCACATTTAAGACCTACTCGACTGACCCCACAAGGCCAGGATCTTCACAAAGATAGATCTGCGGCACGCTTATCACTTCGTCCACATCTGAGAAGGTGATGAATGGAAGACCACTTTTCGCACCCAATACAGATCCTTCGAATGGTGTGTTATGCCCTTCAGACTAAGCAACTCCCCAGCAGCCTTCCAACACCTCATGAACGACATCTTCTCCAACCTACTCAACATATCAGTGCTGGTCTACCTGGACGACATCTTAGTATACTCTGACAACCTCAAAGAACATAGGAAACATGTGCACGAAGTGCTGAAGCAACTCCAAAAAAACCACCTGTACGCCTGCGCTGACAAATGCCAGTTTCACGCCGACACCGTGGAATACTTAGGATATATCCTGTCTCCAAATAGCCTCACCATAGCCAATGACAAGATCAAAGTAATTCAGGATTGGCTGGAACCATGCAAGGTCAAGGACATACAGTCCTTCCTCGGATTTGCAAACTTCTATAGGTGCTTCATCTTCAACTACTCTGACATTACAATCCCGCTAATCCATTTGACACAGAAAGACACGCCATGGAACTTCACGGATAGCTACAGGACATCTTTTGAAACCCTCAAGAAAGCCTTTACAATGACCCCTGAGTTGAGCCAATGGATTCCTGGTTCCTGTCTCATCATTGAGATAGATGCCTCCAACTATGCCCTCGCAGCCATCTTATCGACAGTCTCCCCTATGGACAACGACATACATCCAATTTCTTTTCACTCTCGGATGTTCACACCACCAGAGCTAAACTACAATGTGCATGATAAGGAGCTACTCGCGATCTACGAGGCCTTCAAAACTTGGCGACACTACCTGGAAGGGTCCCCCAACCCTGTTGACGTAGTCACAGACCATAAAAACTTGGAATACTTCTCAACAACCAAGCTCCTCACCCACCGGCAGGTCCATTGGTCAGAATTTCTCTCACAGTTCAACATGATCATCCACTTCTGCCCCGGATGCCTCAGAGCCAAACCGGACGCACTGACTAGACAGTGGGACATCTACCCAAAGGAGGGAGAGAACAGCTATGCCACAGTCAACCCCCACAACCTCCGACCCATATTCACCACAGAAAAACTGGTTTTATCCCTTTGGGCCACATCACTATACTTCCCTATGCTCCAAGCAGTCACGATAATGGACATGGAACAGCTTCATAATGACATCTGCACAGCAACCTGGAGCGATGCAGAAACATCAGGAAAGTTCGACAACTCTGATGGGAAATGGTCAACCTCACCGGACAGCCTCCTCCTCCTTAACCAATGCATCTATGTGCCCAACAGCCTTAACCAATGCATCTATGTGCCCAACAGCGGAGACCTTCGCCTACAGGTCCTATAGAACAAGCACGACCACCCCATTTCTGGACACTTTGCGCAAAACTGAACACTAGACCTCATTAGATGGGAATACACCTGGCCTAAACTCCGAAAAACCGTCAAGTCTTATGTCAAATCCTGCATGACATGCATGTGGGCCAAATCACAAAGACATCAACCATACAGCCTCCTGAAACAGCTGCCAGTTCCTACATAACCATGGAACTCCATCTCGATGGACTTCATCGAAAAGCTACCCCCATCAGCCGGTTTTGACTCCATCCTCGTCATTGTAGACTAACTCACTAAACAGTCCATCTTCATCCCCACCCACGACACCATCACAGCCCCCATCCTGGCCAAACTGTTCCTGCTCCATGTGTTCTCCAAACACGGGGTACCATTGCATGTCACTTCAGATCGTGGAATGGAGTTTGTGTCCTCTTTCTTCAGGTCCCTGGGAAAGGCCCTGGATATGAGACTGCACTTCACCTCCAGTTACCATCCAGAGGGCAATGGCCAGATGGAATGAATGAACCAAACCCTAGAGCAGTACCTCTGGGTATACTGCAGCTACCAGCAGGACAACTGGGTGGACCTCCTCCCGATCACATAGTTTGCCTATGACAACACCCCCAACAGGGCTCCTGCTCGGAGCAACTACTGGAGATGCTTCTGGGAGGTTGAGGGATGGGGACTTGACCAGGCCCTTACAAAGAAGAAGAGGTTATCTAAGAAGAGGAATGTCCAAGGAACCCACTCACCAGAAGAAAAACCATCTCCGATGGCATGAGCCTGAAGGACTGCCAGTTCATCCTCGATACTCCTCAGATGCCACATGGCCCTTTCCAGGACTGCCCAAGAAACCACCAGGGACCCCCCATTCAGGAAGGATCAGGAGGAAGCCCCAGAATTTTCCATCCATTGCAAATTTGTGTCATCCATTGAGGGAAAACCCGCCAACCCTGAGGAACACCCTTTTATAGGCAAACGGATACCGGCACCTATGAGCTACAAGGCGCCCACAAACACTCCCACAATCATATCTGCCTTAATCACCGCTTCAATGGACATAGGACCTCAAGGGCTTGGCCCTGAAGGGGGGATACTGTTATGAACCGACTCAGACCACTCCCTGAAACAGACTTTCCACAAACCCGACCAGAAAACCACAGCATCTGACCCCAACACTTTCCACAACTCCGGAAAACAAGGTTCCACACTTAGACAACCTTAAACCGATGCATACCTCACCCCTTGTTTTCACCCCCATTTAGACCCTTGTACTTTTCCCATCCCCTTGTCTTTACCTAGCACAAGATAGTACAAGGATAGATACATGTATATAAGCCACTAGTCGACTGGACTATTTTCTAGTACGAATATCGAATTAGTTCTGCATCTTATTTCTGATTCAGTTCCAGTAACTTTCCAACTTTCCAAAATTAGGGACAGATGATCGAGGAGGGCGCAACACATAAGTTGAAGCCAGTCCTTGCGACCTCGCACCACTCGAACAATTAGTTGATCTACCTATACCGCGAGCAGTCCAAAAACCCACACACTTCTGTCCTCTGTCCCTCTGCCCAAACCGACCTCCATAATCCAAGTACTCCAGAAACAAGGAACTCCGGAGACTGTTAGGAACCTTCGGAAATAATCCTAGAGACAATAGCTAAGCGCTGGATATGCGATCTTAACAATGAGTGGGGTTGGGGTCACAGATTCACAAGCAGACAGAAGGACAGAAGCTGATGGGAAGCACCAGGGACTTAGGGTTGATCGCAGTATTAGGTTAATATGACTAGTCGTTCAAGTGTTTTGAAGTCAGAGGGACTTGGCTTCAACTTATATTTTGCACCCTCCTCGATCATCTGTCCCTAATTTTGGAAAGTCAGAAAGTTTACTGGAACTGAATCAGAACTTAGGATGCAGATTAAGTCGATATTCATACTGGAAAATAGTCCAGTCGACTGGGGGGTGATATACATGTAGCTACTCCTTGTACTATCTATTGCCAACTAAAAGACAAGGGGAAGGAAGGAGTACAAGGGGCCTATAGAAAGTGAGAACAATGGAGTGAGGTATGTTGTGATCCTGCATGTCACTTATTGGAGGGGCAGAACCTTGGTCATGGAATTGCAGAAAGTTAGGATTGCAGAACTTTGGGTTGTTGTAATGGAATTGCAGAAATGGTCATTCCAGATCTTTACGGTTAGAAGAATCCTGGAAAGGGTGCGGGAAATTGTGGGGACTAAATTGGGTTTGTTGGGGGCACAGGACATAACACCAGTCAAGACTGATACTCCGTCAAGCCTGCAACACCGAGTACCGACTCACTTGGGAATACCGACCAACCGGCCCTCACCCGCATTATCTCGCACCACCGCGCGGCCTCGGCTCGGTACATCCGGTACATCGTATGGATCACTCCCCTCGTACACCCCCTTTCATTGTT
>QLPG01027946.1:427-22592 GCA_003314385.1 Gomphus sp. MG54 | reverse complement strand
TATGGCCAAGTCCTGCAGGCCAGGAGTAGTGGCATTGGCTTCAACGTACTTGTGCGTTGCGCCCTACTTGCCGTGCATGCCACTGTATTTGCAACAAACAGATGCTCGGGGGGATGCTGAGGATGCCGGCCCAAGTCGAGGAATTTAACAGAAGAGAAGAATGTAGAAGGGCCTAAGCCTAGTTGATACCCAGAATGAGGAAATATGTACATGCATGCCCTACTTATATAGTTTTAAGAAGCGACATGTGGAATAAGGAATGTGGAACGATAAGGTATGCAGAGCATGCGGCTATTGTCCACAACAAATAAAATTAGAATAAGGAATGTGACGCGGGGATAAAACAATAAAGGATGGGATAATAGAATGTGTCCAAGGATAGGACAATAGGAGGTGCCAGACTATAAGACAAGGCTGGTAACCGAGGATAGTACAAGGACAGGGAGTCCCAAGGTGAAACGGACCGAGGAGTGCGGATGGCAGATGTGCCGAGTCGGGACCGGCACACCAAGTGTTATGCAGGCGACACGGGCACTTGGTCGTGGATATAGGATGATTGCTCGGTCGGCACTGCCAAATGGTCGTGTCTCAGTATGGTACTTGACAGTTACACCTACCAGATCGTACTGGTCCCTAATTTCAGATTAGCGAGACAGAGAAAAGCTTAGTCAAAAATCAAAGTCAATTATCTGACTGAGGACTGAACTACTGAATGTACAAGATCTTTATACTACTTTCAAATTTACTAGGAGTCGACTAGATTCCTATAATAGAATAAGAAAGCTGAGGATTGTGAAAAGTGAGAATGGAAATACTACATCCCAAATATTGATCTCCTCCGTGACATTGGGGAGTGATGTGTCATTCCGATTGCCAACAGAGTTACCCTAAGGAATGTAATAGCAAATCGGATATAAGAGACTAAACAGAATTGCAAATAAATGAAAGTGGAGCAGAACGTAATGAAAGGATATTGATGTAAATGAAGACAGAATGGAACTGCAAGCACATGGAGTGTGATGTAAATAAAATGAATGAATTGACAGGAGCATGTGATACCAAGACAGATACACGAGGTGCATATAGTCCGTAGGCTAAGGGCGTATAGTTAGATAGGCGAGCGAGGCATAGTTGGGCTGAGTGGGCTGAAATAAATATTTAGACATGCTGGCATATGGTTCCTAACAGGAACTGAGGCTTAGTATCATGTACTTGACAGACAATGATTAGACTAGGCATCAGAAATATCATAATATGATGGTGCCTGGTCCCTATGACATGGGGAACTTGATGTTTAGTTAACAGGATGATTGTACCTTACATAGTTCCTGGATCCAATGTATTTAAGAAGGGCTAGCAATCTCAGGATCCCCAAATTTAACATGCATCCCATCTCCTCTGCTCAGAAGGAAAACATCCTCTCCCTTGCTTCCAATGGTTACCTGTCAGGGGAACCCCTGAGTATAGATCCCGACTGAACCTGTACCAACCAAGGGCCATACCCACCAACTGAGATTCATTTGGTACATACCTGACTATACTGACTAAGATACATGGTGAACAAGGATTACAGCTGGCAGCCACCATTACTGGGAATTAACCATGGCTATCAGCTGCACCTTTGGCAGTCACCAGCTATCCTGGTCCCATCCAACCAATGCAGGGGATGATGCCTGATATGAGTGGAGTCCCATAGCAATGGTATATATATAGTCATAGTTAATAGGGAAAAGGTTCCCTAGAGTTTTCTTTTTGGATCCCCCTTTGCCAGGTATGCTGGTCACTGTGTACATAGCTCCTGTACTAACTAAATACTTTGGATCCACCTTTGCCAGTACACCACCTGAGGCTAGAACACCTGCTTAGGTTTCCCTTAGATCACCCTATATATCATACATATTGCCTCCAAACTTGGTGTTCACAGATCTACCATCTTGTTACGATGTGAAGGAATGATGTAATCGTAATTAAACATAAAATCTCCCAAAGATATTCAATGGCAAGGTTCGGGACAGGGTATGGCTTCAACTTATGTGTTGCACCTTCCGGATAGCACTGGCCCTAATTTCAGAAAGGCAAGACAGAGAATTAGCTAGTAGAGAATCAAGGTTGATTATCTGACTGAGGACTGAACTACTGAAGTACAAGATCTTTATACTACTTTCAAATCTACTAGGAGTCAATTAGATTCCTATAATAGAATAAGAAAGCTGAGGATCATGAAAAGCAAGAACAGAAATACTACGCCTCAAATAATGATCTCCTCCATGACATTGGGGAGTGACATGTCACTCCGATTCCCAATGGAGTTACCCTAAGGAACATAATAGCAGATCGGATGTAAGAGACTGAGCAGAATTGCAAATAATGAAAGTAGAGCGGAACGTAAATGAAAGGATATTAAATGTAAATGAAGATGGAATGGAATAGCGAGCATATGGAGTGTGACATAAATGAGATGAATGAATTGGCAGGAGCATGTGATGCCAAGATGGATACACAAGGTGCATATAGTCCATGGGCTGAGGGCATATAGTTGAATAGCAAGTGAGAGCAGAGTTGGGCTGAGTGGGCTGAAATGAATAGTTAGGTATATTGGCATACTGTTCCTGACACATCTCTAGAGTCCTTCAATAACTCCTCCCCAATTGACAAATTATTTCTTATGGTTATTATTCCAGGCTCTCTCCCACTGATAAATGATCAATCCTTACTCACCCAAATCACAACTGGAAAGGCTGCCAATACTGTTCAGGTTACTAAACACATTAATACCATCATCATCTTCCACCTAGTCTGCCCACAAACAGTCAGAAATATGCTCAAGAAGCACTCATTTAAGCCTGTTTGTTATGATATGAAAGAGTGACATAGTGGTAATTAAAGAATATCTCCCAAAGATAAACAATGGCAAGGTTCAGAAGAGGGCAAGGCTTCAACTTATATATTGCATCTACCAGATCACACTGGTCCCTAATTTTGGAATAGTGAGACAGAAGAAGCTTAGTCGAAATCAAAGTCGATTATCTGACTGAAGACTGAACTACAGAATGTACAAGATCTTTATACTACTTTCAAATCTATAAGGAGTCGACTAGATTCCTATAATAGATGAGAAAGCCAAGGATCATGAAAAGCAAGAACAGAAATACTATGTCCCAATCTTGATCTCCTCTGTGACATTGAGGGGTGACATGTCACTCCGATTCCCAATGGAGTTACCCTATAAGGAACATAGTAGCAGATTGGATATCAGAGATAGAATGGAATTGCAAATAAGGAAAGTGGAGCAGAATATAATGAAAAGGATACTAAATGTAAATGAAGTGAAAATAGATTTGCAAGCATATGGAGATTGACATAGATGAGTGGAATGTATTGAGAGGTGCATGTGATGCCAAGACAGATACACAAGTGCATATAGTTTGTGGGCTGAGGGTGTATAATTGAATATATGAATGAGGGCTGAGTTGGGCTGAGTGAGCTGAAGTGAATAGTCAGGTATGCTGGCATATGGTTCCTAATACTATTATAAAGAAGAAAATATCATTGCTCATTGTAGTACACAGGAAGAAGTGGTTGGCCTTTGCTCTGAGATACAAGGAGTAGATTGTGGAGGACTAGAAAAGGGTAAGTTGGTCAGATGAGACTAAATTCAATAGGATTGGATTAGATGGCTGTTACATACCATTGCAATGGTTGGTGAATACATGTAACAAGTTGCTGTTTAAATAGTGCCCACAGACTAATGCCAGATAACCTGGCATAGTGGCCTTTTGGCCCAGTTGGAAGAGCATATTACTGTGGGAATTTGTTGCCTTTCACAATGGCAAGCAGTGGGGGATGGGCTGATTAAGAGGGAGGTACAAGGAACTGTGAAGTTTGCAGGTGGGAACATTCATGGTAGGGGCTGTATGGGCTAGAATGGTTTGGGAAAACCTGCTGAGATTGAGAGGAGGATGGATACTAAGCAGCAGTATGTGGAAATTTTTGGATGATCACTTAACTGCCCTGCATAGAGGGATCTAGGATTGCTAAGGGAGATTGCTTTTTTTCAGCAGGACAATGACCTTAAACACACCTCCAAAAAGGCCTAGAAACTGGATAGAAGAGAATGATATCAACTCTCTCCTAGACTGGGAACCACAGTCTCTAGACCTTAGATCCCATTGAACACCTCTGGCATCATATCAGATTGCAGTTGTGCAGGTATAAAGCACCAGCAACAGTGAGTTTGGCAGATTTGTGAGAGAGTGGCAGAGGTGTATGGAATGCTATAGAGCCAAATGTATGTCAGAAGTAGGGAATGGCGCGGGTCACCCATGGGTCAAATGTGGGTGACCCACACCCGACCCATGGGAAACCCAAACCCATCAACCCATGGGTTTTTTCCCATGGGTCGACGGGTGTTGGGTGCATGGCGCACCTGCACGCCTGCGGCGCGTTCGTGTCATACGTCACGTTCGCGCCGACACAAACATGCTGTATTCCCCAACATGAACGTGCAGTATGCGCACGCGCCATATGCGTACGCACCGACTTGCACGCGCCATACGTGTACATGCCGACTCGAACGCGCCATATGCATATGCGCCGACTCGAATGCGCCGTACACGTATGCGCCGACTCAAATGCGCTGATATGGACATGTTGTATGTGCACGCACGAATGCACTGTATGCGGACGTGCCGAGAAAAACATGTTCTACGCGTCCACGTATGGCTCGTTGGTGTCAGCGTGTGCGTGTCATATGTGTGCGGCGCGTGCATTTCATATGCCCATGCGGCACGTGCGTGTTGTATGTCTGTGCCGCATGTGTGTGTCGTATGCACGTGCGTGTCGTACGTGCACACGTACAATGGGAGCGAGTGCCAGGTTGGGTGTCGTACTCGTGCGCATGCACGCATACATGATTGATGCGCCGGGTTGGGCCGGGTCATGGGTGCTCTCCGCTTGACCCGCACCTGCACCCAAGGGCACCCGACCTGGTAACCCGTGTGGGTTGGCCGAACCCGTGCTATTCCCTAGTCAGAAGTTGATTGACGAGTATGCCTAGAAGGGTGGAAAGCAGTTATAAAGGCCAAGGGTGTCAAGTACACATACCAAGATTCTAGTAATTTGGCAGTGCCAACCGAGTGGTCAGACTACATCCACGTACAAGTGCCCATGCTACATGCAAGTCACTTGGTGTGCCGGTGTAGAGTTGCTCTAGGTAATTAATACCTAAAAGCCTGCATGCACTGGTCCTTTTCTCTGGCAGGATCTAGCGGAGTCATTTGGCATAGCTAGAATTGGTTCTGTGACTTGGCTATGTATGAACAAAAAGAGAATGTAAACAAAATATGGTGTGATGTGACAGGGATGTGACCTGAGACACGAACGTGTCATGCTGACTAATACTTTGGACTTTGACTTTGGACTTGAATATAATAGTCTAGACATTTCTAGACTAGCCTTGACTTGGACTTGGAGACTTGACTTGGGGCTTTAACTTGTGAACTTGTTATTACAGAGGTGAGCCAGAGGCCTTTATATACAAAAACCAAGCAACGATGCAAAATGATGTGAGAGGTTGGCTATGTCAGTTGAATTACAAAGCACGAGAACAAAGTATACAAAAGAGGAAACTATAGAGAAACTCTGGAGAAATAGTACAGCATCGAGGCTGCGTGAATAGGGGCTAGGGGCTATGATAGGGGAAGACTAACCAAAAAGGTAAGGATGACGAATAATAACGAGAAAAGATGAACAGAATAGGAAACAGGTCTGAGTCATGCCAAGAAAAGGGGAAACATATGGAAGAAACAATAAGGAAGTCCACCAATAAACATCTAACAACCTTGTCCACTACTCCTGAGGGGCCTTAGGATGAGTCAGGGGACTGAGTCATCTTGGAGTATTTCTAGGTCACAGGCAACATATCTTCCGCAATTTCTCCAGTATCCAATCCAAGGATAGGGGTCTGGGAGTAGGAGGACTAATAGGTATACAGTCATGCACTCTCATTTTGTGTTTAAGAGAGAGTCGAATGGAGTGGGCAGGATAATCAGGATGGGATGGTGCCCTGAACTCTGCCTCGTATTCCACTCTACTCCTATCACGATATGCTGGTCTAGATGTCATTCCAAGAAATATGTATGGTTCTTGACTTTCTGGGAAATAGACTGCATCTCCTATCGCATATGACTGAGTGTAGATTGGATGTGATCGTCTTCTGAATGAGAAATGTGCTGGTGGGGGTACGCGAAGATAATGATATGTTAATGGTTCTGCCTGAATGTGTGTTTCCTGGGTATTGTAGCGTTACATGGGAATGAGCTCTGAAGAAGACATGATGATATAATGGGAGTCTGAAGATTGGAGTGCTGAATAGAATGGTTGGCTGTGTGATGTGGCGACAGTGAAGGTGATATGGGATGAGCGCTGTCGGAGTCTGATTTGGAACATGGTTGAGATTGGTTGCTTTACTGTCACCGGTCTCAGCTCAGCACATCCACCATCCACATTCCTTGCCCCTATCCCTCATCCACTCTATGCCATTCAGCATCTATTAATCCTACCATGCCTACTCCTTATTCCTTGATCTGCCTCACCTCGGGACATCCTGCCCTTATGTTATCCTCGGTCACAACCCTATTGTTTTATAATCAGGCACTCCCTATTGTCCTATCCTTGGCCACATTCCTATTATTCTATTTCCATTGTCCCATCCCCATTTACATTCCTTCATTCTAATTTTACTCATTGTGGACAATACCCACATGCTCTGCATACCTTATTGTCCCACATTCCTTATTCCACATGTCACTTCTTAAACTATATAAGTAGGACATGTATGTACATACTTCTTCATTCTGGGTATCAACTAGGCTTAGGCCCCTTGTCTCCTCCTTCCTCTGTAAAGTCCTCTCCTTAGGCCGGCACTTTCGGCACCCCCCAGGTACCTCCTCTGTCCCAAATTAGTGGCACGCACAGCAAGTAGGGCGCATGTCAAGTACACATACCAAGAACCATCCACTTGGCAATACCGACCGAGCAACCATTCTATATCCACAACCAAGTGCCCATGCCACATGCATAACACTTGGTATGCCAGTCTCAGATAGGTACATCCATCAACTCCTTGTCCTCACCCTTTGGTCCATCTCACCTTGGGACCTCCTGTCCTTGTATTATCCTCGGTCACAACTCCATTGTTTTATACTCAGCCACTCCCTATTGTCCTATCCTTGGCCACATCTCTATTATCTTATCCCTTATTATTTTATCCCCATTTTTCACCCCTTCATTCTAGTTTTATTTGTTGTGGACAATAACCACATGCTCTGCATACCTTGTTGTCTCACATTCCTTATTCCACATGTCGCTTCTTAACCTATATAAGTAGGGCATGCATGTACATATTTCCTCATTCTGGGTATCGACTAGGCTTAGGCCCTTCTACCTTCTTCCCCTCTGTAAAGTCCTCAACTCAGGCCAGCATCACCAGCATCCTCCTGAGTACCTGCCTGTTACAAAACCAGTGGCACACACAGCAAGTAGGGCGTAATGCACAAGTACATTGAAGCCAACGCCACTACTCTTGGCCTGCAGGACTTGGCCATAGTCCACCCGATCCTTCAACAACACCCCTTGGCAGTACCAGTACCCGAAGCTTGACAGCACAACGCACAAGTATGTTGAAGCCAAAGCCACTACTTCTGGCCTGAAAGACTTGGCCATTACTCGCCTGCATCTTTGGCATTACCAAAGTTTGACAAAGGGGGGGGGAACACAAAGTACTGAATTGTTGCATTTTCTGTATTTATATTACCCAGTCAAATAATTGTCCCAATACTTGAGTCCCCAAAATGAATTGGCTGTATCTCCATGGAACTATCATCAAATTGCATAATTCTTGATTTCACACATAGCCCTTTAAAGACCTCTCCCTCTCTTACATACACGAACATATTGGCTCTGGCTTTGTTTGCGCTTGTTGTGATGATATGTGACTATGAAGCAGAAAGTGCAAAACATTGGGAAAAAATAAATTTTGAGCTACTGTATAGCAGCTAAAATCATCACTCTTATTCTTTGTCATAGGTACCAGGTTAGGTTCACCAGTTGTGATCATTGGTGAAGCTGATAAAATATTTCCTCTCCATTATAACTTTGGGGGTTTGCAGGCCTCCATATATCTGAATGGAAAACCTTTTCACCAAGTTTCATAGCCTATGGGTTCTTCTGCTTCTGTAGGTCAGCTTTACAGGTCAGCTTTTACTTGCAGACACGCCATACAAAAGCTAGGCTTGCTTGAAGTATTGACTTTAAGCCCAGTCACTGTGACATCTAGGGTGGCCCCTCCAGGTAAGCCTGTGGGGATATGTGTGCCGCCCCATGTGGTAGTGAAAATTCATCCAGAATAAGTATCTTTTGAGTTTATCTTTTTATGTTGTTTTTCACCTCTGCTGCCCATTGGCTTGTGTGCTCTGTTACAAACCAAACTAGAAATAGTCAAGATTATCTATCTAGACATAGAATGATTATGTTACAGTAAGAGAAAGAGCAAAGAGTGAATAAAATAGAGGGGTAGGGATCAGATAGAAAATACTCACTTTTCAGTCTTTGACATTGAAGCAAGCACTGTTTGAGCTGCTCCATTACTGGCATGTGATCCACTTTGGCGCACGCTGCATGAATTGCTAAATAGTGAGGATCTGATTCTGGAAGAGGGAGTTGTGTGGGTCTGCACTGTGAAATGTGATGATCATGCGGGCTTGGATTGTCGGAATCATAGTCGTGAGCCTTATACAAGCGATAGGTATGTTGCTGTCCCCCTGTATTCCACATTCCATAATGAACACAATGATTTCATAGCCCCACAATTAACTATACTTGCTTACTTTTTACAGTATCGAACCGGATAATAAAGTGCCACGAAAGGGATATGGAGATTTCGGGGTAAGGGGTCAATATGTTTTCTCTGAAGCCGGTTGATCTCGTCGCCGTTTGAGTTCTTTCGGAACTGGATTCAGCCCAATCCGGCGCAATATCTGAAAAATGGCAAAGGACCTTTTTTTCTAGTTGCACGTCACGACTGATTACTTACAAAATAAAAATCACGAACCATACCAAGGCCGGTGTTGTTTCGTATTTTTGGGGAAATGGAGAACGGAGAATGGAATGATGTGAGCGACAACAAACAGTATAGGGTCGGCATGTTCACCTTCGCCCTGAGAATAAGGTCACACATTCCTTTCACAGCAGACAGCAGACACCACTCACTTTGACCTTTTCAGCTGAATCATTCATCGAAAATTATTCGCGTCGATGGCACTATGTACCTTGTATGAGGGATATGAACAAATAAATATTAGATTCATGACTCTAATTCCATACCAATCATTTCAACACAGAACTGATTCTCTCTTGGCTGACTCAATCATCAATCAAGGGTTGGATGTGTGCTTCTCTTCGTCCAGCTCAGCAGAGAGTTCTTGATTGATGATTGATGGGTGGGTGGTCTGACACCTCCAGACCTCCAGACCTCCGGTGTTTGCCCCCCCCCCCTCCACCTTGGGCACACAACTGAGATCCAGTTTTTTGAGATGATCAGATCAAAATTATTCAGTTAAAAACACACCAGGGTACTGGGAATAATGTGTGAGACCTTGTATATATGACTTTATGTGCAAAGTTTGTTAGAGTGCCTGGTCGTGGTCTCGCAGCTTGTGATCTCGAGAGCCACTTTTTTTTTTCCTTTTTTTTTTTCCTTTTTCGTTGTAGATTGTAGAATGGGGTGCAAACATGTGTGAGTAGCGCATTGAAGAGATGGAATATGTCTTGTCGTTTTCACTGGATGATAGGTATTATCTTCAAGTCTGAGGATAGCGGCTTCAGGTTCCTCGGCTCATTTTCAATGTTTTTCGGGGTGCAGTTGACAGTCAACAGTCAAGTCTAAAGAAAGACTCACGTATTCTGCTCTGCTGTCTTGGCTGCCTGCTGTTTGCTGTTTGCTGTACTACTATGCTCTGCTAGGTTTCTTCGGGGTTCTACTGGGTGTCCGCTGTGATTTACTGCTTCTGCTGAAACGGCTGGTAAGATACCAAGCAAGGGGATTACTGTAAGGAGCGCAAAGTGAGAGAGGGAGGTCGCTGACAGAGCACTTACGGATTGAAGATCTAATCAAACCTGCAAGTGCTGCATTTCAGACGAACTTTTGAGGGTATAGTGATGGTCATATGCAAAATATTTACAGCGACACGTTGTCAATTCATAGTTATAAAGATGTTTTCTGCAAATTTGTCGTACCCTTCAACCAGAGAGGTCAGATAAAAATCTGTCTCCTTTACGATTTAGTAAAAAAAACCTAGCTGCTGTTGTATATTTATATTGTAAATCTCGAAATGAGGCGTAAGGGGGGAATCCTTAATATCAGAGGTAAAGTCGGGTCTGCGCCAATGGGGCATGGTAACATCGTGTGTTCGTGTGAGACGCTGCACGACAGCAGGGCATATGTATGAGAATCTTTTAAAAATAAAATATGGAGTAGGGTAGTGGCCCCTTCTCTGCGACACAACCCCTGCAGAATTCACCACATTATTTTAAGCCTATACATATATGGAGACGGTTAACTCCCCAATTGGGTAGAGTTTGAGCAGGTGATTCTACGAAAAAATCAGATTACATACAAATCGTCACATAGGACATAGCCTTTTCACAAACACCTTAAAGCCGTTTCAAATAATCGACCACATACTCCCCAATGGCAAGAGACGCTGTTAACCCCGGGCTTTCGAACCCAAGAAGGCTTATCATCGGCGCACTTCCCGATCCACCAAAGTCCGAGGCACGATCGATGCGTACTTGAAAATCCTGAAATCCTCCATCTGGTCCACGGAGCTTCGGTCGGATCCCAACATAATCAGGCCTCAAACCTTCCAATACTATGTGAGGGAGATATGAGGTAACAGCACGATGCATAGCTTCGATTCTTTCTTGGTTGTTTTCATCCGCAACGAGATGACGCGCCCAGAAATCGATAGCCCTTTCGTCAAAAACTAATTTGTCAGCTGATGATGTCCCGGGAAAAGGGGGAGGAGGCGTGAGCCACTCCATATCAGGGCCAAAGCGGACATTCCCGTACATATCGAGAGTTAAATGAGTTCCTAGGGACTGAAATTTGAATGATTCTGCGGCTCCGCTAACTGATGACTCGGGAACAGGATATATGAGTTTTGAGATTTTTTCTATTCCAGGGCCACGATATGCAGCATAAGATCCACGGGCATAGTACATTGGAATAGCACGGGCGGGTGGTAAAATTGAATTGAGGATTAGATTGGCATTAAGCCCCGAGGCGTTAATGAGCACCCTAGCGAGCAGCGAATCGCTGGTGGTTTCTGTCAGCGGTTTTATATTCTTCTTGCTCTGGGGAGAGGTGACGGTTTGAACAACCCAGCCTTGTGATGTTCCATCATGAAACTGTGTGTCTGGAAGTTTGGGAGAATAATAAGGGTCGACTCTCACTACTCGTGTGGAGTAGACGAGTTCCCCCGAGTCCGATTCTCCAATATCTTTTTCAAAACTCTCCATTAACGCATGTGAATCGACGATACCTGTTTCCGGGCTATGAAGAGCTGATTCTATTTCGGGAGCAAGGTCAGGTTGTAGTTCTCGAGCTTTGTCTCCGCTGATGAGTTCCACCGGTGTTTCAGGGATATTAAGAAGTGTTGAAGTTGATCTAACTCTCTCGACTAGCTTGTCGAGATATTTTCTCTGGTGACGGCGCGCGACGACAAGCTTGCCGGTTCGTTTATGTGGGATGTTGTAGTCCAAACATCGTTGATAAAGGTACTGACGGCCTCGGACGCAAAGCTGTGTTTTAAGGGAGTCCGGTGGATAATATATTCCTACGGAATAAAATGCTCTGAAAGGATAGATCAAGAGACCATAGATCTACTCTACCGGCATGTATGACTTCAGAGTTGCGTGAACTATAGAGACACGCGATTATCAATTCTCAGCCTCATAATCAGCAGAATAATAGCAACCTTGTCTCCTCTCCTGCCCGAGCATGTCGCTCCACTAGATAAGTCGACTTATGTGGATATACTTTGCAAAGTCTCTCAGCTATCGCTAAGCCAACGACACCTGCAAAGCAGAACAGGGGTGTACCGTGTATAAGAACGCCAGTCAAAAGTTCACATTGTGGCGTGCCCACCTCCGCCAATGACTAGATGGTCTACCGCTGCTTCAGGTGGCTTCGAAAAAACGCATGTCTAAGCAGTGGACATTCAGGGATTGCCCCGGAAATTTCGTACTTTGTATTTAAAACGGCCCCTAGCATTCATAGCAGCTGCGAGACCACGAATAATCATCGTGATCCACTAGAACACCAGGCGTCACTTTGGATTTGGTAAGTTTGTTTGATATGATCGATCAAAGCGTATCTAGATAAACCGGAAATCGGTCTTGTGTTTTAAAGCAAGGCCGCAACTCCCAGCGCTTATTTTCTCGGAAAACTTGAAGTTTGACTCTATTCCTCACCGTTGCACAGAGTTCGCCATATGAAAGGACATCGGATGGCCTGTGAGAGATTTCAGTCTACACCTCCCATGAAACACTCTGAGCTGGCAGAATCTACAGAGATTGCAGAAAATTTAAAAGGAAATAGATATACTGAGGCCAAAACTTTTACGAATAAGGGCTGAACGCAAAACGTACTGGCGTCATTGGAAATATTACTGTGTAATCGAGCAACTCGCAACCTGGAACTCGGTGCGCCATGCTTGAATGCCCCCTGGAATCTCCATATCTGAATGTCAACCTAGAAAATTATGGATTTCTACTTCTTGAATTGTTCAAGAGTAATCCGTGTGTTTTAGCGAGGTACACTATCGGTTGTCACCTTGCCCTAGAAAGTTAGAACAGATTCGAGGAGGCTTTGAATTACTACGAGCTATGCTTAAGATTTGAAATCAAATCCGCCAATAAATGTGAACAGCAACTACCTGCTCGTGCATATCTGAATCAAGGACTCATTGTTGTAGGCTCGCCACCTTTTCTCATAATTGATTCACATTCGGACACTCGTCCTTAAGCACTGCACTTAAAATAATAAGGACCCTCTACCATCGCATTCGACTTCTGTCATTTCTGGTCCTTTTATACCCTCGCTACGCATACTTCTGACCTTATTCCACACTATGTGGAATTATTTGCCTTGAACAACAGTCACCTTGAGGGCACATGCGTTCTCCTGCTCCCTGGGCCAACATTCAGAAACCCAGGAACAAAACCCGCACGAATGAGACAAGAATTGGGGAATACTTGGTTCCTAATTTATATGTGTGGGACAAAGAAGCGACTCTTTTTTTTTTTAATGTCGGGAAAATGAGTATTTTAGAGAGCTTCTGAAATGTAGCCAAGGGCGAAGATGGGCACATTGATTACTCTGGAGGTCAAGAATAGTTATTTTAGTAAGGTAGTACTCCCAAAGGGAGAAGTCGAGTCATGCCTGATAGAAGATAGAAGATTAGAAGAATCCCAGAACAACAGTACTCCGCTCTCGCCCTTCTGGTAAGTCGGAAACCAATTTTACTCGCCTTCCACTATTTTTTATAAAATTGAAATCCTTAGACTAGGTTGTCTGTGTTGCAGATGCCTTCGGGGGTATAACAAATTATTCACTTTTGCAAATATTTTTCCACGATTGTTTTTGGGTAAAGCAGAGGTCCCCTCATTACATTCAAAAATATCATTTCTGCTGTCAGACATTCCAAAAGGGAAGGGAAGGGAAGGGAGCAACTGGTTTCTCTTTTGCGCATTACCAACCCAAGTCCGAATCTATCCACAAAAAAATAAATCACAACATATTATATCTCAACGTGGCAAAATTTAAACTCTGTGTGGCTGTGCTATTCCGGTGGTCGTAAACATCAAGAAAAGCCGAAATCGGAGTTTCAATCCCAGTCGAACGACCAAACCAACTCACCTCTTCCCGCTTCGCCAGTGCCCCCCACTGGGCCTAAAACGAGGTTGCACAATGTCAACCCTGCTCAATGTCTTCCTCGTCCTGGTCCTGATCATCGCCGCATGGCCCAGCCTGGTTCATGGCATTAGCCAGTTGATCGACCCTGCACCGTCGTCGTCGCAGCACATTGTGCGACTAGGGATCGTTGGCACCAGTACGCTTGTTGATAATTGTATTCGAATGACTGATATAGTGATATATGTATATGTGTGTTTGTGTTGTTGTTTTCAGAACGGTCCCCGCATCCGGCAGATCCTCCGGTGTGCATGGCTAAGCTTATCATGCTGCGTCATAGGGTGCGAATTGTCTCTGTTTTTCACTTGATTCTGTTTTGCTGTTTGTCTTATGTTGCATGTTGCGAGTTTAGATGCAGCAGGTTAGTACACGCAGGTCCCAGCAGTGGGCTACTGGTCAAGTGCCCAAAAATCATATTTATGGAGGTTCAAGACACCGTTCACAACCCGTTTGGGTCGGTCAAGCGACTAGTGTGGGTCGCAGGTGGGGAAATACCCGATAGAAAGAAAAAACACTACGAGATCAAAAAAGTTGCAAATCCTGCATTTCTCGGCGTTCATTTTTATCATACCCCCCTAATTCCTGCTCACACACCTTTACGATTTTTCTTGCTAGAGGTAGTACTCAGATGTTCGTCCCATTCGTATACCCCCAAGGATTTTTTTGTTATCATGACATGACATTTACATGGCAATAAAGTCACTCAATTATGCAGGAAGAACTCGAACCAATGGTCGATTAGCAATATGGATGCCTTTAATTGTATACCCAAATATTGTCTTTACGATTTTTCTTGCTGAGGTAGTACTCGGATGTTCGTCCCATTCATATACCCCAAGGATTTTTTGTGTTATCATGACATGACATTTACATGGCAATAAAGTCACTCAATTATGCAGGAAGAAATCGAAACAATGGTCGATTAGCAATATGGATGCCTTTCATTGTATTCCCAAATATTGTCTGCTTGTAAGGATCATGCCACAAGCTTTCTCTTATCTTCTGGTCTGCCCCATGTCTTGTCAAAAGCCTAAATAAAAACCCCTCCAGTAACTCTATTCTCGGACCACAGGCTTCGGATCCCAAGAATAAACTCTCGGCGCAGCCGTATCATACGGCCTGTACGCTCCGCGTGTACCTGTAAGGTTCTCTCTCCAAGGCTGCACATATCACAGCCAATCAGACTCAGACGAAGCAGCATCAACAAAAGACAATAGACAATACTAACAGCTTTCCAAGGCGGAGTGAGAGCCTGCATCACTTTATCCTCCGGTGGCGGGTCCTTTCGAATATGTAACAACCATGAATGCCACTCGGGAGGTACTTGCGAGCCGTTGTATCGATGCTTTAAAATTTAAATTTAAATTTAAAAAAAAAAAGCAAAATTCAGACTTGGGCATTTGCATCAACCGAAAGAAATCTCACTCACTTGTGAATAATCCACCCACCGGTGTCGACCTATCCCCCCCCGCAAGCGTCAATTATCAATTATCTATTCTTCAAGAAAAGAAAGGTATACGAAAAAACAACCCAGCATACCTGGAATTTCCTCCACCGGATTCAAATTCTCAAAGTATCGATTCCCAAATCTATACAAGTGCTCTATCAATTCCACGTTCATGCATGAAGGAAGGAAGGCTAGACAACTTACTGGTCATGTCCGACAAACCTCCCACTCTTCGCATCCCCAATGTACTGCATTTGTCTGAACCATTCCCTGATGTGGGTAGAGTGTGAGATCAAAACGCCACATATGTGCTTGTTAAAACTGACTCACTTTAAGCCAACTCGGCGTATGCTCCGTATCGTTCTTAACAATGAAACCATTGATCGGAAAGGTCGGAGCTTGAAATCATTGCTTATAATAATCGTTTTCATCGAGAATCTCAAGCTCAAGCCCTCAACGTTTCAAGCTCCCTCTGTTTAAAAACTCCTGAAAATACCATCTAATAATATATAGGTATCTACAGCTCCTCCCGTGCACTCCCCGATACATCAAGAGGCAAACAAAGAGCAGGCGTCGTAGCCGTGAAATGATATTCACACTTTTCCGGTTCGGCAATAGTCAGGACGCTATTCTCAGTCCCGCATGTAAGATGCAGCTGTCCGGGCATTTCAATGAGTGCAAGAACTCAAGAAACGAGATATTAAAAAAACGGAATCGATCAACCCACCGTAACACTTCGTTCAGGTCCGTTCCAGCATTTTTCGCCACCTGTGTAATGTTGAGTTTGATAGTAACGAGGCTCTCCTGGTTTGACATTCGGATCTTTACTCCATGACGAAAATGATCTGGAAATCAGAACATGTAAGAGCTAGCTCTGGGACTTGTGTACTATGTGAAAAATCGTGACAAACCCCAAATTATGATGCGCCCCCGCTTTTTGCGTAGCCCGACCAAATAAGCACACCTCATAAGTGTATCTATAGGTCAAAAACTATCAGTGACACGATGTTTTTTTTTTTTTTTTGCAATGATTAACGAGGAATAGATACCCACTCTCCTGCTTCTTTGGATAGACATAATCCTTGTAACTTCTTCCATTCACCTTCACTTCCAAACCCATCGGGGTCAAAGAGTTCTGCAAGTTCTTCTTCATCATCGCGTTTCCTGGTTTTGGCAGAATTGTACTTGGACTCTGCATCATTATAGGCTGTGCGAGCTTGGTTGGTTTCTGGATTATATAGTTTGAACACATCAGTTTTGATATCACAAGCAAGGGAAAGCGTCAACATACCATCAATATTGGAACCGGTCCCACGGATAATACCAAGAGCACTTAACCACTTCACTGTTGTGTCACGGAGCCAGTTGTATTGCGGTGTGATTGAGTCCGGTATATAGGACGAAATGTTCAAGACTGCAAATTATAAGAGAAAGCATGCAATGAATAAATAAAACTACGCACGCAAGGAAGTAGATTCTTGATTAAGATGTGATTCATGCCCAAGAAGAAGGGCGACATGATCTTGATTAAGAACCAGCTCGTCTAACTGATGCTCGAGCTGAGCCTCAGTCCATTCGCCTTCTTCAAGAGCGGGGGGCTCTTGCTCTTCTGCACCTTCTTTGCTCTCACCACCCAAAGCCTCCCAGCCTCTTACAGCCTCCAAGACAGCCATATCCTGGTAGTTGGGATTGTACCCTGTTTTCAGGGCTTCAAGAATATCACCAAGCTGCTTTCCTCTGTTTAAATGCTTAAGATGCGCCTTGCGAAGAGACTTTAACGCATTATGGTGGAGTAATAAAGACTGATAGAGAGCTGAAGGACTCTGGTGAACTTAAATTAACAGAACACTATATGCAGCTAGCTCACGAGACTTTTTTTTAAATTCCAAGGCAGCTGCAGACAGCGATTCCGTTCGCTCCATAATATCTATCATGGAGAATTAAAAATAAAAAAACCTTCCACATATGACATGAACATGCAAACATACCTTTCAACCGCGCCACTTCTTTCTCTCGAACAGTAACTTCCCTCGCCAATAACACGACCGAATCCTCCAGTCTCTTCTTTTCCTTCTGGGCAAACGTAATATACGTAGACCGTATTTTCGCGCCCTAAAAATTTCCACGGTTTCAGCAATGACAAAGACTGTCCAGAAAAAGCAAAATGCAACAACAGTTTTCCGGATTTTATTCTCCACAACCATCTTTTTCGCATACGCCTCTCCAGCCTGTTTACACGTATTCGGACATACTCCCGAAGGTTCGTCCGACCCATCACAACATTCAGACTCTTTTTTGACAAAACGCCAGATATTCAACTACTCATGAAATAATAATAAAGTATAATAAATGACTTACCACACAGTCCATCGTTCACCCTAGAACTTGGAATCCGCGACCCAATATGTCCCTCGTTCAAACAGTAAAAAAAGCCGTCCGGACACGCACTTGTGCCTGCTCCCAACTGAGTTTAATTCCTGGAGGCTGGAAAGTTAACGTAGATACCAGGCTCATCACTGCCATCGGGGCAGTCGCAGTAGTCGTCGTTGACAGCTGTCCATGGGATTTCATAGTCATCCTCGAGACACTTCCACGTAGGAGGAGACGAAGAAGAGGGCGTGTATAGTGATTGTAACTCCGGGTCCACGCCACGAGTCTGGGAAACATGACCACAAATTATACGGACAGGAAATATTAGCAGCGTAAGACGAGCTAGCATGTTTAGAAACATGCCGACGCGCTTTAGCTGTACTGCGTGACACGTTTGTTGCCGAAAAAGCCAATACTAATCACACCAACGTCACGATGAAGTTACAAACTCCGCTGGCTGATCTAATTTCAACTGTTTACAGTACTTACAGAGAACATATAGAACAGAAAAAGGTGTGGAGTAAAGAGGTATGTTATGAAGAAGCGATACTGTGTGTAGCATGATGCAAGAATCGACAAGAAAAAAGAAAAAAAAAAGAAAGAAAAAAAGAGGCAAAGTGCACAACAGAGCGAGACACAAAACTTTGTATACCCCGGATTTAAAAGGAAGGTAGATGTAAATGAAGAGGTTATGACGAGGGGGACCTATTGTTTATTATCCATCAAGGACTCATGATCGCTCCACGCTCCGGTGTGTGGGCGTCGCACTCGTCGTCCTGCTCTCGCTCAGAGTAGGCATCTTCGCTCTCGACGGTACAAAGGCTCTGTGTTTCTGACCCAGCCGACGAATGGGCCCTAATCGTTGGCTCATCATCCGTTTCGGCACCCTCCTCATCTGCTTCAGCACCGCTCTCGATGCTAGACTCACGGCGGTGACGTTCTGCAACTTGAGCCTTGTGTGCGGAATCCTTGGCCATCCTCTTCTCCAGCTCCATGGCTTTGTGATATCCAACCACGCCAGAATATGTCTCCCTGATCATCTCCGCTTCAGTCATAGGCTCACCCGGCAAACGCCCGCCGTAAGCATCTGCAGCGCCCATCCTCCGCATGGAATTTGCAATAAGATCTCGGGGGGACTGGGATTGGAGGGGCGCTTCACCGCCATCTACTACACCTTCCGAGCCGGCTTCCTTTCGAGAGTATATTTGCAGCTGCTCGGCATAGCGCTGCATTTCTTCGGTAGTGATTGATAATCGAAAATCGTTTAAAAGAAGGAACTGCAACTCGAGCTGATTCAGCTCAGATTGAGGTAGTCCCCCGACCTTGGTCACGACACATGCTCAGTGCTAGGAGGTACATTCATGTCGAAAAACACACCTTGGCATATCTTGAGTTTGTGTAAAACACATCGCTGAAAAACTTGGATGCCACAGTAACGCCCGCTATGACTAGCCGATGGACGTTGAAACTATCAATGACAAAACTTTTGCCTGTCGCGTCGCGTGCCATCTTTGACATACGGTCAAAGTACACTAAAAGGGAGAGAAAAACCTCATTGGTGGTTGGACAATACTTTAGTATTCGCAGGAGATACGCCTCAAGCGTAATAGTTGGGATATTGCGAGCATGAAAGGCCAAGCATGCAGTGGGTGTCGAGAATGCCTGACGCGAGGCAGAGGTTAGAGTGTCCCAAATGGGAGGATGATGGACAGAGGAGTTAGAATCGTCTGTGGGCAAAGGGGATGCCTCAGTGGCAGCGGGCGATAGAGGGAGAAGACGGATTTGGTCGTTTGCGGACGCTATTTGATGGAGGAGGGAAGCGAGGAGTTGCAAAAGTTTACTGGGGTCCTGCTCATGAATGCTTTCAAGGGCTGGGGGAACAGCCCCTGAGCGAGTGGCTGACAGGTCTGTGGATGACAAGTTGTCATCAGAATGTAAGGGTTGTTGATTAGGGTGAGCCTGCGGATCTGCGCTGTTGTTAATGCGCGCTATAGGGGGCTCATTGCGATGGTCTTCCGTGGGCAGACGTGAAGTGGGTAAGGAGGATTTTGCGGTGCGCTTGGATGTGTCACGGTGTGTCCCCTGATTGGAACTCGAGTGGCCCGTTGATAGTGCAATGGTAGAAGACGGAGGACATGGGCGTGGGGTGGATCTGGACCTAATCGCAGTGGACGTTGTGGCAGGACCGTCTGCGGTCTGGTTATGTGACAAAGGGGGTGCGAAGGCTAGCATACGGTACAGCTGGCTAGGGGTAGGTGATTGGGGAGAGAAGCGCGGTGAGTGTATTGGGAAGTCCCTTCTAAGTGGAGCTGGTGGATATAGGGGGCAAGTAGTATAGGTCGTCGCAGAATGTCTTTTCGACGGTGGATGGCAGCACAAAAGTTAGTGGTCTCGGTATGACGGCTGTTCAAAACTATGCCGACTAAGAACTGACCTCGGATCGGAGCTCAAACTATGGTGACATGTGGACGCACTTCACATATGATCCTGACCCGTGAGTCAATGTCGCATACCATTTTATGCGATGCGGATCATGTTCTTTGGGACATATACCTCGCTATCCATCCGCAGCAAGGTTGATTCCATCATTCCAATATCAACCCTTTGTGGCGCAGCTTTGCAAGCATCCCGAGTTTTTATCTAACCGCTCATATTGTCAGCACTCTCTCGTCAACTTGTAAGCGCAAGAAGAATCCAGGAGCAGCAATGAATTTGGAGTCCTATCCTTGTCTTGTTTCTGACGCTATATTACTACGTTGAACAATGTCTTCTTCTGGTAGCGTTCCGCGATTTTACAGTAAGCTGCGAAGCTCACAGAAGCATCGCATCTTCTTCGGCATTTTAATAGATTTGTCAAATCGCGGGTACTCAACATGTTCCATGCGCGGATGTTCCCAAGGTTAGTAATCACTCTTCTCTCACCTCCATCGTTTTTCTATGCCACGCTCGAGGAAGCATGGCATTTTCACATCGACCCTGATGAATCATCGCCTTTAGGATCATAGGCCTGGACCCGCATCATAGTTCGGAGCATCCTGTGGCTGTCTGTCTATGTCTTCCATCACACAGGTTGTATCTTCGATAGTCCCACCTCCTATTTCTCGTTCTTTTCACTACCCTCATCTGGTGATCTGCTATTCATCGTTTTAACGTATAGGAACACTCCAGATGAAAACGCGTCCTCAAACTGTATCAATTCCGAGTCCACCTAATCTGGGTCAATACACTACAGTATACAATTATCAGAGGCTTGTGTATATTCACACTATCATGGTCAATGTGGTCGAATGCACCTGGCATCTACGATCGCTCGATGCCTGAACAACGGTGCGCCTATAGTCTCTTGGCTTGGTATTTTTTTACATTCTGCGGATCATACGTGCTCCACCAGCTGAGGAGATCTGCATGAGGGGTGTTTCTTATGGGGTTTAAGTAAGTCAATGCCCTAGTTGAGTTGCGGGATGACGTTTGTATTTGGAGACGGATCATGCTGCAGTTGGAATATCTACTTTACTAGGTTACCCTCTTTGAGATCTCCCGAACCCTGCGTTTGGCACAATTTTTGCTTTACTGTAGATACAATATCACAGGCTTAACAATTACATCAAAGCAAAGAAAAATAAATATGTACATACTCTATAAAAGTCTGAGGATGGATTGTAACCTACACTATAGTAACAAATATTAAATATTCTCGCATCCTCGAACCTGTCGAGCCCTCTGCATGACCAAAAAAACAGGTGACTAAGCCCAAAACCTAGGCGCTACCCAAAACCAAAACCCGCTGGGCACGCGCAACCATGGTTGTAGGTTTTCAACTTGCCTTGCCGCAAATGCACCTCCCCCAAGCTCACTAGTCCGATAGTCCCGCAGTGTTCCTGCCCTACGGCCGTTCTTAACACCCTCACGGTGAGCCTTTTTGGGCTTTAAATATCGGGTTTTAGCACCGACAAACTAAACACCAACAAACCTAACAAAACTATTACTATTTTGAAAGGTGTCGGGTTGCTTGTGGATCTTCGAGACGATGCATGGTCACGGCCGTTTCTACCGACAAACCACCACCCAAAGGAGACTCTGTCTCTGGAGTGCCCCCGCCCCCGCCAAAATCCAAAGGGAACGCAACGGCAACAGCAGCAGCGGCAGATCCACAAATTAATGGGATTGTGGACCAGATTTCTGGGCTGACGTTATTACAGGCTGCCGATTTGGTTGCGGCGCTGAAGGTGCATATACATATTATGGTTGTGATTTATCAGTTGACGCGGCTGATAACACCCTTTTTTTTTTTTTCTTTCTGAGCTTAGACACGGTTG
>QLPG01027940.1:0-13409 GCA_003314385.1 Gomphus sp. MG54 | reverse complement strand
TCACGCCGCTTGTAGGTACTGGCAGGAGAGAGATTTTCAATACTCACCATACGTCATTCCTCCATCAATCTCTATTTGCTTATCGTTTTTGATGTACATAATCAATTTTTTTTTCTTGTGATTATGATACTTGTTGATTAGGTCGAGTTGACTCGGCTTAAAGTACAGACAACCGCACTCAGTTTGGTCAAGTTCGTTGAGGCATCGGGAAATTTCTCACTTTATTCTAAGGTAATTTCACGTTTACGGATTGGATTGAATTCCCTTACCGTTTACTCCCACTCACCTCAATAAATAGATATCATGTTAATTTTCAAGCAGGTTGAATTCGTACACAGTGCAGATCTCAATCGAACTTCTCAATAGCTGCTAAAGAGACCTATTTTGTATTTTTCTGACTAGGTGGAGTATATAGAATAGAAAATTTCATATTTCAGGCCAAAATGGTTTTAGATGGATGTGCGGATATCTTACCCGGAATGAGCTTGTCGAAGCTTTCAGATGTTGGGCGGAGTCGTTATTATGTTGTCATATCGGCGCTTCCGACGGCCATGACGACTAAAGCTGCCCCGCTGTCGATTGAATCCTTGTTACAAAAGCAGAAGGAAGAAAAGGAAGCGGCATCAAAGGTGAATATATTACTGCCAGTAGGTATTTATATTGAATGTTAGCAGCCCAGGTTCCTGTCTAGGGAGGAACGAGCTAAGATTGCAATCGAGAATCGTTCAAAGGAGATCCAGCAGGAGAAACAGAGAGAAGAAAAATCTCGACTTCAACGAGAGGCACTTGAGCGGCAAGCTGAGGAACTCAGAACCAGAGAACGTGAGCAACAAGGTGGAAGATATAATGACAGGCGTAACAACGGTCGTTGTCCGTACTTCTTCAATTCGATCTATCTGTAGTGCATTTGACTGATCTTTTTTAGATGATGATAGACCTTCTAAGGGTCGTGAACGGGACATCAAGGATAACCGAAAACAAGATAGTCGTGCGTCGCGGCCATCACACCAGAATGGTATCCCTACTGCGCCACGAGCGGATCGTAATCGTGTGGGTGTAGCATCCTCTAACTCTCCGGGAACTTCATCTCCTATGTTCTTACCCCCAACCCATGGAACGCATTCGAATGCATCTTCCTCTCAATTAGACACATCTTCGCCGTACGTCCCTCCCATGACGGATTTGGACCTCACAGCAATTCGGTCACGTTATCTTGGCGTTGACAAAAAGAAACGAAAAATTCGCAAAATGAATGACCGAAAGTTTGTTTTTGACTGGGATGAGCAAGAAGACACATTCACACCTGAGATGGCGGGTCCCGTTGCTAACCTGAGTCAAAGTACAGGTGTCATGTTTGGAAGAGGGCATTTAGCTGGTATGGATGACGGCGGCGGGAGTGTGAGACGCAACGGAGATGAAAACCTATCAGATACCATGGAACGCAGAAAGGCGGCGAAAACAGGACTTGATGAAAGACATTGGTCTGAGAAACCACTCTCTGAGATGAAAGAACGAGACTGGAGAATTTTCAGAGAAGATTTTAGTATTGCGGCAAGAGGTTAGTGTATTCCCATGGCATGTTATAATCTCTCGAGGAAAAATGTGACGATGCAGGTGGTCAAATCCCCTCCCCACTGCGGTCTTGGGCGGAGTCTGGCATTCCAAAACAAATCCTGGAGATCATAGACAAGATTGGTTATAAAGATCCCTCCCCGATCCAACGGCAAGCTATCCCAATAGGCCTTCAAAACCGGGATGTCATTGGGATTGCAGAAACTGGTGAGTTTACTTGGGGGATACTTTTGAAGTCTATTCATATTTTTCATACAGGTTCGGGAAAGACGGCCGCATTCGTAATACCCATGTTGACATACATTGGAAACCTTTCCTCTTTCACTGACGAGAATCGGCACCTCGGTCCATATGCCCTCATTCTAGCACCTACGCGTGAATTGGCCCAGCAGATAGAGAGCGAGACGAAAAAATTTGCTGCCCCCCTCGGTTACACATGTGTGTCTATCGTTGGAGGTGTAAGTACTATTTTATTATTTTATTCACAAAACTGAATTTATCATTGACCTACCTCTTCGTACCTCCAGCGTGCCGTTGAGGAACAACAGTTCAACCTACGGGAAGGAGCTCATATCATTATAGCGACCCCAGGACGTCTGAAGGATGTCATTGACCGACATGTTCTCGTTCTCTCGCAGTGCACCTACGTCGTCATGGATGAAGCTGACCGCATGGTACACCTTGGTTTCGAGGCCGACCTCACTTACATTTTGGATGCCTTACCCTCGGATACTCTCAAAGGTGATGACCCCACAGAAAAGATGGAGGTCGACCATGACGGTGTTGTGAAGAAGGCGCGTACCAGGGTGACTACGCTCTTCTCGGCTACGATGCCTCCTGCTGTGGAGCGGCTGGCCAGAAAGTACCTCCGGAGGCCTGCAGTCATTACTATTGGCGAAGCTGGCAGAGCTGTCGACACTGTGGAACAGAGGGTCGAGTTTGTCAATGGAGACGAGAAAAAGAAGTAAGTTTATGTCTTCCATTATCAGGCAACACTCAAATTCAATCCGACGGTCGCAGACAGCGTATTCTCGATATCCTCAATAACGATGGATATCCTGCACCGATTATTGTCTTTGTCAATCAGAAAAAGACTGCTGATATGGTAGCTAAGGATCTCTCTCGCGCTGGGGTAAGTTGGTTCAATTATGTATTGCCGGAAGTTGGTTCATCGATAATGCTAGTGGAGCACCGCCACTCTTCATTCCGGTAAGAACCAGGAACAACGTGAGGCGGCGCTGGCTTCACTGCGCAAAGGAGATGCAGACATTCTTGTTGCGACTGATCTCGCAGGGAGAGGTATTGATGTCCAGGATGTCAGCTTGGTCATCAATTTCCAAATGGCAAGCACTATAGAGGCCTACGTACATCGCATCGGTATCGTATTTTTTTTCTCGATATTGTGAATCCTTTAACAGTGCCCTCTAGGTCGTACCGGCCGTGCTGGCAAGCAAGGAACTGCCATCACATTCCTCACAAACGATGACGACGAAGTAATGTAAGCGTCTGTCTTCTATATCACTATCATTAGATGATTTAATCCGGAGGTAGGTATGATCTTAAGCAAGAAATCGGGAAGAGTCCAGTGTCCAAGGTGCCCCTCGAGCTGGCGAAGCATGAAGCGGCTCAACAAAAGGTGTCCCGCGAAATGAAGCGGAAAAGAGATGCAGATGACCAAGGTTGAGATGTGATGTATTGTACTCCTACATTATATTGGATGGGTCCACACGAGATCACTCACAAATCAAATTCTCTTTTGGCCAGCCCTAGCCTGTACATAATTGCCACCGCTGATTTCGATTACTTTGTTTCTTTAATTAAGAGTGTGTGTGTTGCGAATTCAACATGAGTTGAGTAATTTAGAGTTCCCATAATTATTCCCTCAGATTAAAGCAGCTTGTGAGAGTAAGTTAATATGCCTACCTAATTTTTCACACAAAGAAAGCCCTAAAAAATGAGAATAGCCTTGGATTTTTGAGTCATTGAAAGGTAAGTTACTAATCTTGTATTTTATAAACTAACCTTGGAGATACCTGACAAAATCATGGATTTATCAGGAAGGTCTTTTCTTAAGACCCTGTCATGGTGGACTGTCACAGGTTTTCACAGAAGAGTGAACAAACTTGTATTATAATATTGTCAGTTTGTGTTACATAAGCTCAACAATGTTCAAAGGCCTTGGCAAGGTTTAGGTAGCTTTTGTATAATGACCTCCTTTGTGTTAGAGCAAATCAATATTTTATGACTTTTATAATACTTAGATCTTTTTCATGAGTGTTAAGCTGTGTCAGGAACTGTATGCCGGCAAGCCGACTATTCAATTCAGCCCACTCAGCCCAACTCTGCTCTTGCTTGCTATCCAATATTACGCCCTCAGCCCACGGACTATATGCACCTCGTGGATCCATCTTGGCGTCACGTGCTCCTGTCAAATCACTCTACTCATTTACGTCACATTCCACATGCTCACTTTTCCATTCTGTTCTCATTTACGTCTAATATCTTTCATTACGTCTCATTTCATTTTCATCTGTTTGCAATTCCGTTCACTCCTTTATATCTGATCTGCTATTACGTCCTTAGGGTAACTTTGTTGGGAATCTGAGTGACACGTCACTCAACAATGTCACGGAGGAGATCATTATTGGGACATAGTATTTCTGTTTCTCGCTTTTCACATTCCTCAGCTTTCTCATTCTATTATAGGAATCTATTTGACTCCTAATAGATTAGAAAGTAGTATAAAAGCTCTTGTACTATTAGTTCAGTCTTCAGTCAGAAAATCAATCTTGATTTTGACTAAGTTCTTCTGTTCACTTCCGTCTCTCTTCGCTATTACGAAATTTGGGGACCATGCGATCCAAGTGGGCGCAACGCAAGTACGTTGAAGCCAACCCCAATCCAAACCTCGCCAATAACCTTGCTATTGGGAGATTTAATAATATACAATTATGTCTTTATCATCATCGTAACAAGCTGTGAGTATAGCTTGACTAAAATGGAGGTACTGAGTTTCAGTTCAGTCCAATGAACCAAGGTGTTATTATGTGAAGGAATAACATAATTATAATAAATGTAATATCTCCCAAAGATAAACAATGGTGAGGTTCAGGACAGGGCATGGCTTCAACTTGTATGTTGCGCCCACCAGATCGCACTGGTCCCTAATTTCGGAATAGCAAGACAGAGAATTAGCTGAGTTAAAATCAAAGTCGATTATCTGACTAAAGACTGAACTACTGAATGTACAAGGTCTTTATACTACTTTCAAATCTACTAGGAGTTGACTAGATTCCTATAATAGATAAGAAAGCCAAGGATCGTGAAAAGTGAGAATGGAAATACTACATCCCAAATCTTGATCTCCTCTATGACATTGGGGGTGATGTGTCACTCAACTCCCAACAGAGTTACCCTAAGGAACATAATAGCAAATTGGATATAAGAGACAGAATGGAATTGCAAATAAATAAAAGTGGAGTGGAACATAAATGAAAGGATATTAAATGTAAATGAAGACAGAATGGAATTGCGAGCATATGGAGTATGACGTAAATGAGTGGAGTGAATTGACAGGAGCATGTGATGCCAAGATGGATACACGAGGTACATATAGTCCATGGGCTGAGGGCATATAGTTGAATAGGTGAGTGGAGTTGGGCTGTGTCAAGTCCACGATACCATGCTCTAATTTACTCGGCAGTACCAACCAACCAACCCTTACCCATATCATCCCTCACCAGTGTGTGGCCTCGGCTTGGTATATTTGGTTCATCATTTGGTTCATTATCCCTATCCCACCCTCCTATTCTTTATTATTCTTTTATTCCCTGTCCTTCCCCTTGACTGTTTACCCTTGGGACACTCACTATTCATTGTCACTCGGCAGTGGCCCTATTGTTTTATGTTCGGCCACTCTCTATTGTTCTATTCTCACTCACTCTTTTATTCTCAATCACATTTCATTGTTCTATTCTCACCTACATTCCTTTGTTCTATTCTTGATCATTGTGGACAATACCTCCACATGATTCTCTATACCTTATTGTTCTCCATTCCTTGTGCCACCCTGTTCCACATCTCACTTCTTAACCTATATAAGTAATGAATCTATGTAGATGGTTCTTTGTTCTGGAAATCAACTAGGTTTACACCTTCTTGTCCTCCCTCCTCCTGTCTAAAGTCCTTTACTTGGGCCGACACTCTCAGCACTCTCCTGGGTATCTCTTCTGTCCCAAATCAGTGGCAAGCATGGAAAGTAGGGTACAACGCACGAGCACGTTGAAGCCAAGCCACTACAACCAGCCTGCAGGACTTGGCCACTCCCATCCGACACCTCGGCATTCCCAAAGCCTGACAGGCTGAATGGGCTGAAATGAATAGTTGGGTATGCTGGCATACGGTTCCTAACACAAGGGTCAGATATGATTTGGCTTCAACTTATATGTTGTATCCACTTAAATATTCTATCACTGTATTTTGGATGGTTTGTTGGTAGCCAAAATTGTAGGACTGAGTAAGGACCTTTACTGAGGAGTATAGAGTAGCTTAGATAGCTGTCAAGTACATGTACCGAGACCCTGGTAATTTGGCAGTGCCGACCAAGCAGTCATCCTATGTCCATGTACAAGTGTCCATGCCACATGCACATCACTTGGTATGCTGGTTTCAGCTTGGCACATCCACCACCCACATTCCTTATCCATTACCCCTCACATACTCTATGCTACTTACCATCCATTAATCCCACCATGCCTACTCCTCATTCCTTGATCCACCTCACCTCAGGACTTCCTGTCCTTGTTTTATCCTCGGTCGCAACCATTGTTTTATAGTCGGGCACTCCCTATTGTCCTAACCTATTATTCTATCTTTTATTGTTCTATTCCTATTTGCATTCCTTCATTCTAATTATACTTGTTGTAGACAATACCCACATGCTCTGCATACCTTATTGTCCCATATTCCATATTCTACATGTCTCTTCTTAAACCTATATAAGTAGGGCATGCATGTACATATTTCCTCATTCTGGGTATCGACTAGGCTTAGGCCCTCCTACCTTCTCCTCCTCTGTTAAGTCCTCTACTCAGGCCAGTATCATCAGCATCCTCCCAAGTATCCCATCTGTTGCAAATCAGTGGCACACATAGAGAGTAGGGTGCAATGCATGAGTAAATTGAAGCCAAAGCCACTACTTCTGGCCTGCAGGACTTAGCCATTCTGTTATAGCCCGTACCTTCAACAACCCCCACAACCACCCCTCCTTATTCCGAGACCTTTCCGACCGAAAGGATGAAGGACCGTTTTCCGTAATCTCCGTTCCCGACGAGTCCGACCCAGAGTCCACTTTCCGCTTCCGATCCCGTCGTGACCGAGACACCACCTCCGAGTCCGTCCCCGACCGAGACTCAATACTTTGATAACCGACGCACAGGACTATCGCGTACCTCGCTCCCTTGTTCTCTCTTTTTTATTGACCCCCTTGTACTTCCGTTTCCCTTGTTTTATTACCGGCAAAAGATAGTACAAAGACAGTCGCATGTATATAGTCTCCCAGTCGACTAGACTGTTCGCCAGTACGAATATCATCTTAGTCCACCCAGTTCCGACTCACTCCGGTGAACTTCCTTCTCCCCTCCAAAATTAGGGACAGACGATCGAGGAGGGTGCAACACATAAGTTGAAGCCAAGTCCCTTTGACCTCGAACACCTCAGCAACCGGATTGAACTATTCCGCGACCTACCCTAAGTTCCCGGCACCTCCGTCTCTGTCCGTAGTCCGCCTGACCCGTCTCGGTCTTCGGCCCCGTTACGGACCTTCGCACTAACCCGGAAAGCCCCTTCGGAAGTACTAGCTAAGCGCCTGACACGCGGACTTAATACATTCCCTGTCTGACATCTTGGCATTTCCAAAGCTTGACAGTCTTGAAGGTACAATATGATAGGCATAAAACCCTGTCAATTTCTCAAGAGGAGCAAGTTTTTGTAGGGACATCTACCAAACCAGCACTTGCCAAGCAGATAAAGATAGGCTCTAACTGTAAGAAAAAAGGTCATTCTATCAAGACCTGTTGGGCAAAAGGGGGTGGAAAAGAAGGCCAGGGGCCAAGACAGAAAAAGTATGCTAAATTTAAAATCAAAAAGAGAAAAGGGAAGGCAAAAGCTACTATGGCCAAAGATCAAACCTCACTTAAAGATGACAATGAAGAGTCCACTGCATTCAACAATTATGACCTAATCTCTGATGAGCGATCTTTTAGGATCGGTTGTTATATTAGATACCAGCACCAGTTCACACATGACACTGCACCGGAATATTTTACAATGTTATTGCATATTCCCACAGCTGCACAGGATTCATGTAGCCGACAAGGGTGTGTTTGAAGCCCTTGGATCTGGCCAGCTCATCTTGCATACAATGGTGAATGGGAAAATGGCATCTATAATACTAAAAGATACACTTTACGCCATCGATCGCATTCACCCTGTTCTCAATAGGTGTCAAGTCCACGTACCGAGACCCATCTGCCGGCAATGCCGACCGAGCAATTACTCTACATCCACGAACAAGTGCCCACGTTGCCTGCATAACACTTGGTGCACCGGTCCCGGCTCGGCACATTCGCCATCCTTACTCCTCGGTCCGTTTCACCTCGGGACTCCCCGTCCTTGTATTATCCTCGGACGCGACCTATTGTTTTATATCCGGCCACTCCTTATTTTCCCGTTTCGAGTCACGATCCTATTATACTGTCTTTTATTGTTCTATCCCCGCTTTACATTCCTTGTTCTAATTTTGTTCGTTGTGGACAACAACCACATTGCTCTGCATACCTTGTTGTCCCACATTCCTTATTCCACATGTCGCTTCTTAACCTATATAAGTAGGACATGCATGTACTTATTTCCTCATTCTGGGTATCGACTAGGCTTAGGCCCTTCTACCTTCTTCCTTTCTGTTAAGTCCTCGACTCAGGCCGGCATCTTCAGCATCCCCCTGAGTATCTGTCTGTTGCAAATACAGTGGCACGCACGGCAAGTAGGGCGCAACGCATGAGTACGTTGAAGCCAACACCACTACTCTTGGCCTGCAGGACTTGGCCATAGTCCGCCCGACCTTTTCGACAACACCCTTCGGCAGTACCAAAGTCCGTCAGAATCCGGCTCCTGACAATAGGCTGCCGCGACAATGTAGGTTACTGGACCGAGTTTATCATCAAAAATATGTGATTAAAAACTCACTTGGCAATATATTGATGCAAGCCCCTAAAATTCGCGGCCTATATCCCTTTAACGATGATACAACAGCCCATTCTATACACATATGCCTTTCTGCCATGGACATCTATAAAAGGCTTGGACATATCTCAGAAAAATCCATGAGATATTTACTTAACCATGGCATGGTAATGGGCATCCATCCAAGCTCTATAGATGAAAAAATCTCCTGTGATGCATGCATCAAATCAAAGATGACATGCAAACCTCTTCCCCAAGAGCCAAGCAAAAGATCTAATAAACCTGGAGATAAAATCTATACCGATGTTTAGGGTCCTGCTAGGCACCCAACCATTGTTAAAAAGATTTATTACATCTCATTCACAGATGATTATTCCCAGGAATCAGTCTTATATCTAATGAATTCAAAGGATCAGGCATTTCAGAAGTACAAACTTTATGAAGCACTGCTGCTTTGCCAATGGAACATACACATTAAAATGCTCATATCCAAACAAGAGGGTGAATATACTAGTAGTGAATTTGAGGATTATCTAGCTAAACAAGGCATGCAACATTGTTTAACAGTACATGATACTCCTGAGTTGAATGGTGTAGCCGAAAGGCTAAACCATACCTTGGTTGAATACATGCGTGCCATGTTGATTGAATCCAATCTTCCCAAATCATTATGGGGGTACGCTATACAACGTGCTAATTACCTCAAGAATCACACATATATGCAGGTCTTACCCAATAAAATGTCTTATGAAATGATCCATTATAAAAAACCCAACTTACTGGATTCACATACATGGGGAAGAAATATTTATGTAAAATCAAACAAGGAGGTAAATTATTGCCAAGAGCCAAGAATGCCAAGTGGATTGGCTATTCTTCATGCAGCAACAACCATTTTATTTATTGGCCAGACTCCTGGAAGGTAACAACCGAGCATGATGTCTTTTTTAATGAAAGACCAAAATTAGCTCCAATAATACCTACAGAGGAAATACTGACATTCACCCCTACTTGAATTAAAAGTGTTCAGCCGTTACATACGGTTATGCCAGCACCTATGCTACCATTTACACGTGTTCTGCTTGGAGAAATGAGCAGTGATGAAAAAAATATGCCCCGGATACTGGTCTTGAAAATTTACAACTGGGTCAAGAGGCCGCTACTAGCCCGAGTGAAAACAAGCCATTGAGAAGGAGTGAATATATATGCCTCCAACAAGAACGGCCTACTACTGACCCAATATCAAGACCTTTATCTGATAATGAAACCAGCATACAGATTAGTATACTAGCAGAAGAAATATATCTGGATGGCTATAAACTAGCTATTAGTGCAACACCATTGCTGAATGACAAATTTACGGGTGAAAAATTTACTCTACCGATCAATGCTAATGAAGCCTTAGATAACCCTATATGGAAGAGATCTATGAATGATGAATATAATGCTCTAATCGAAAAACAAACATGGGATCTTGTCAAGCCACCCACAGATGCTAACATAGTTCGCAGCAGGTGGACATTCATTCAAAACAGAGACTCATAAGGGAAGATCTATAAAGCTAAATCACACATTGTAGCTCAAGGATTCACTCAAAGTTTTGGTGTTGACTATGAAGAGCTATGTATGGACTCAAACAATCCAGATGCAAATGGCATAGCTGTCTATCCAATGCATTACAAAAACTTGGATTCACAATATCAGCCTCAGATGCCACTGTATTCTATAGACATGGACAAAAGGGGCATGCGATTATAGCCGCAGCTGTAGATGATCTCATGATTACTGCTGCTAACTTGGCTATTGTAGATGAAATTAAACATGATCTCTCTTAGGTCTTCAAAATGAAGGATCTTGGCAAAATTCATTGGTTGCTCAATATGAAAATTGAATGTAACCAACAATTATGCACAATCACTTTTTCTCAACTAGCATATATTAAAAGAATCATTAGCCAATTTAATCTACAAGACGCTAAGACACATGTGACTCCTATAGATCCAAATATCAAACTGTCTAAAGACCAATGTCCAAAGACAGATAGCAAAAAAGAAGAAATGAAAACAATCCCATATAGACAAGCACTTGGCTCATTGATGTGGGCAGCCATTGCAACGCATCCAGATATCTCATTTGCGGTATCACTACTCTCACAGTTCCTGGATAACCCAGGAAAAATCCACTGGGAGGTGACCAAGAGAGTTTTTAAGTACTTAAAAGGTACTAAAAACTATAAATTGGTACTAGGTAGAAACCACAAGGGACTCATTGGATACACTGATACTGATTGGGCATCCCAAGATCACCACCATTCAATATCTGTATACCTTTTTCAGATCAATGGTGGATTGGTCTCCTGGAGTTGTCAAAAACAATCAATTGTAGCACTGTCCTCGACTGAAGCCAAATTTATCGTGCTTACTCATGCAGCCAAAGAAACACTCTGTATCCATCATTTAATCACAGAAATTTTCCAACCTATTCAATTTCCGATTAAGATCCACTGCGACAACCAATCTGCGATCATCATCACACACAGCAATCAACAACATGCATGGAGAAAACACTTCAATATATGGCTCTACTTCATTCACAACTCACCCCAAAATAATGATATTGTCATCCAGTATCTACCAACTGATCAGATGTTAGTGGACATCCTTAAAGGTCTATCTGGCCTAAAAGTTAGGATGATTACAGAAAAACTAAGCTTATATTAGGCTTGAGGGGGTGTGTTGGGATTATTCCAACATATCAAGCCTAATATAATCTAAATTCCTGACTTTCCTCACTCTTTGGATGGGGAATTATCAGTATATTTTCCTTTTATTTTCCCCTTATTTTTCTTTTATTTTTCAAGATTTTTTTAACCTGTATTATTATATTTTGAACAATGCATCATCGGAATTCAAACTCTGCTGAAGCATCACAAGCGATCCTCAAAATTCAAAGTTACAGTCATATGATATCATATGGCTCATACTATTTGCATGCATTCACATGCAGTAGTATTTCCTCCTCAGTGTTGACCACACACACTGAGGGGGTGAGCAAAATAATTGTAGTGTACAATATAAACTAAATCTTTTCTAGTTCTTTTACTAGGTAGTTATTTTTATAGAATTGAGTGTTGACCACACACACTGAGGGGTTCTTTTACTAGTCTGTATGTCCCTTGTGCACCTACTAAAGTTGAAATTATATATTGAGCTCATTCCTCTACACAGTCTTCAGTCAGATAATCGACTAAGCTTCTTTCCATTCATCTCAGACTTCATTTCTGCTCTCCCTTTTACAAAATTAGAGTCCAGTATGATCTGATGGGTGCAATATACAAGTTGAAGCCTAACCCTACTCCAAACCTTGCTATTGATTTGACCTTGGGAGATATTACTTTTATTATGACTACATCATTCTTTTACATTATAACAAACACCAATACACTGACACCAATATGCTGACACCAATGTACAGTACCATATGCATATGCATACGATACACATGAGTGCAGCAGATTCATCTCAGCTTGTATGAGTGCAGTGTGCACCTGACCCCTGTCTACCCATGGTAAAAAACCCATGGATCAATGGGTTTGGGTTCTCCATGGGTTGGGTGTGGGTCACCCACATTTGACCCATGGGTGACCCATGCCATTCTCTAGTAATAGCAAAGTGGAATTATAAATAAGGAAAGTGGATTAGAAATACAAATGGAAATATAAAGGTGACATAAAGGTGAAGTGAACAATTATATACTGAAAACAGATACATGAGCATGTAGAGAGAAGAATGTAATAGGGTGGAGCAATATGATGTTTGCATATAATAGATGGAATAGGTTGAATACATGAGGTATGCTAGGTCAAGTGAGGTCTGGAGCATAGGGCTAGAATGTTGAATATGCTGAATAGGTAGAATTAAATAGTTGGGGCTATCAGCATAATAGATCCTAATAATCTAAATATGTACTGCCTCTCTATATGAATATATTAAAGCCTTAGATTGAGGGGTTAATATACAAGTACAGTAAGTTAAGGTTAAGTTTGGTTTATGAATAACTTTACCAAAGTTACTAACCAATGTTATGAAACATATAGTATTTGCAGGTCTGGTATATATTTCTTTAATACTTTATTGTTTCGCAATACCAGAACTCTAATTTCTAGAAATTAATAATCATTGAATGTATAACATCTTAAGTTGAAGTTAACTCTCATCATTTATCTTGAAATCTCTGTACATGTCCTACTAACCTAGACTTGTATAATAGTGAAGTTTGGATATTAGTAGAGGAGAGGGCCAAAGGATATAGTAATTTCAGACAATAACTGAGGTTGAAGGAACAGATAAGGTTTTGCCACAACCTATGAGTTATACAACCTCAGTATTCTGCCCCTGTATTTCAGACACATACTGAAGGTTAGTTGAGACAAGTATTCAGTACTTGTAACTCTTAGAAAACAAGAATAAACCTAACTATATCTGGTTTGATAACAGAGTTAGAGAACTTGTATACATAAAACTAGAGTTTATACACAAGAGAGTCAGGGTTGAGAGGAAGGGAAACAAGTATACATATGAAGCTACTAAAACCCA
>QLPG01027919.1:0-10356 GCA_003314385.1 Gomphus sp. MG54 | reverse complement strand
CACTACTCCTGAGGGGCCTTAGGATGAGTCAGGGGACTGAGTCATCTCGGAGTATTTTCAGGTCACAGGCAACATATCTTCCATAATTTCTCCAGTATCCAATCCAAGGATAGGGGTCTGGGAGTAGGAGGACTAATGGGTATATGGTTGTGCACTCTCATTTTGTGTTTAAGAGTGAGTCGAATAGAGTGGGCGGGATAATCAGGATAGGATGGTGCCCTGAACTCTGCCTCATATTCCACTCTACTCCTATCACAATATGCTGGTCTAGATGTCATTCCAAGAAATATGTATAGTTCTTGACTTTCTGGGAAATAGACTGCATCTCCTATCGCATATGACTGAGTGTAGATTGGATGGGATCATCTTCTGAGTGAGAAATGTGCTGGTGGGGGTACACAAAGATAATGATATGTTAATGGTTCTGCCTGGATGCGTGTGTCCTGGGTGTTGTAGCGTTGCATGGGAATGAGCTCTGAAGAAGACATGATGACTAATTGGGAGTCTGAAGATTGGAGTGCTGAATAGAATGGTTGGTTGTGTGATGTGGCAACAGTGAAGGTGATATGGGATGAGTGCCGATGGAGTCTGATTTGAAACATGGTTGAGATCGATCGCTTTACTGTTAGTGGGTGGTTGTGGGGTTTAATGTGGGTTTATTGGTGGCATGGGCCATAACAGCTATCACCAGGCTGCTGCAAGAGGCCTCCCTCCTCTATGGTGACAACAGATTAGCAACAAACAATGAATTGCAAAGGGCGGTCTCCGATATCAAAGAGGCTGTGGCTATCAGTCATGTGCAGCCCCCTCGGCCCCTAGGTGAGACCTCTTATGCTGCTGCAGCAAAATGTGGCCTTGGTGGATCTCAAATCAAGCCATAATGCAAAAACAGAAGATGGTCGCAGATTTTTAAGAAAAACAAATCTTTCTATCCATGAAGAACGTTGCCAAAGATGCTCTTATCTTTAAGTGGGAGCCAGCTGTCGCCACAAGGTATTGTAATGATATCATTACTAACTACTTCAAAAGGCACCCAGAGGCTACACCACCGATGCCGCTTCCCATACATGGTATCACCAAATCTGCAGCAGGCAATATTACACTCACCTTCAAAATGGTTGAGGATGCAAACAAAGCTCGCACACATGCAGATAAATGGGTCAAGGAGATTGACCCGGCAGCCACCATACCTCAATGCTCCTATGCAGTGGTAGCATACAATATTCCCACTAGCTCCTGGTCTGGGATGGAGGATCTAAAAGATGCCATTGATAACCTTGAAGTCAGTAACTCGGATAACATGCCGGAAGGGCGACAAATAGCCAACCTTGCATGGCTCAGCAATGCTGAATCCTGTGACAGATCCAAACGTGGTCCACTATTAATCAGCTACAGATCAAAAGCAGCCACCAATGCAGCCATAGAAAATGGCCTGATCTTTGAAGGCACTCTCTACAGTGTAGGTATCTATGTTCCAAGACCCCCACAATGCTTCCGGTGCCAAGACTGGGGCCACCAGGTGACAGGGTGTATCGGGGAGGCACACTGTGGCCGATGTACTGGGCCCCATTCTACTGATGACCACTCATGTACATACGAGTACCCATGCCTCTCAGGTCAGAAATGCACTGCAGAAAAACCCAAATGTGCCAATTGCCAAGGTGACTATCCAAGTTGGACTCACACATGCCCAGCTGCAAAAGCCACTATTGAAGCTCAAACAATGAAAGATGAGTATGCAACTGGAAGATACAAAGCTTATACCCCCTTTGCCTTTGCAGATATAGACTATGTTCTAGGATGCTGCTCAGCTGTTCAACCACACACTCCCTCTCCACCTCCCAACTAGTCCCATCCAATAATCAATTATATCCCTGCTACCTCACCCACCAGTCCAGATGCCTAAATGGACCCAAGTCAAGAACCTATGAATCAAACAGCAGAACTGCAAGCACTCTAAGGATATCACCTTATCTCTAATCAATATGACAGACCCTGCAGAATGGGACCTACTCCTAATCCAAGAACCCTATATTTGTTAGAACCAGGCATTATTGAGTCATTTATATATACATTCTCCACCAAAACTCCAATATCTCCTCCAACCATTCCCAGATCAGGACGCAACTTCATATTGAAGTCATATACATCATGAGGAACCTACGATAATATTCCCATGATTTTAGGAGCGGGTTTTACCCCACACTCTCTACCCGGCCCCACACCTACCCCAAGGGCCGGCTCACACCATCTGGACATGTTGGGAAGGGGATACACTGGCATGTGGATTTCTATTCAGTTTATTGTTCATTACATTCTATTTCTATCTTATCCCCTGTGAAGTTTTCACATATATCATCCCCACCGCATATATGCGGGTGTAGCATGCACACGGCCGCATTAGGCTGGCTTCTAACTTCACTCCGTGAAGTTTTCACTTATAAATAGGTTTCTCTATTTCATATAAAGTACTAGTAGTTTGTACAACCAAAACAAGCAATTATCTTTGTATCGTTGCCCCCCATCACACTAGCCTTTAGGCTATACTTAAACATCTTTGTCTCACGCTGAACCGGAAGGTTAAGCGCCGAGCGCACTTTCCTATTTAGGACTAGAACACCAGCCACTCGTCGTACAGCAAGGCCGGGTCGCAGTTGGGTTTCCAACCACAACCATTATATTATACCATTACAATTTATATCTTACTTGTGGGAGAGCCACAAACATATAAACCGACGCTTTGGCGCCCAGGCCGGATTCCCGGTACAGCGCCTAAGCGGAGAGTAAACCCGGGACTCAGCTCCAGTAGATTTACTGTAGAGCAATATATTTCCTAGTGATAAATACTATAGAAATCACAGGAAATTCTAGGGAATCATTCCCCTTATTGTCCCACCGACTCTCCGATATAATAGCATGGGAATACCCCAGGAAACCCTATCTGCCAGACCCATCTACAATATTTACCCAAGAACAAAACTGTCGCTGGCTACCTCACACTGGTATATAATATACCTGATACAAGATATAAATGATAATGATAACTTACCCCACTCTATACTGCTCATTTCCACATAACTAACATATAATTCATTCTGTCAGATTCAGATCAACTCACACCTGATAACTGCAATCTCTGTCACCTATGGTAACAGCAATATAGATATTTTCAACATCTATAACCCTCTAGACTCCAACATGGCCCTCATACATCTTCACCAATGGCTTGCTGAAAACCCAACACCTGACACTTCTTCTGCAATATGGGCTGGTGACTTCAATAAGCATAACCCACTATGGACAGGGCCAAATTTTGCACAGTGCTTGTCAGGCTTCAGGAATGCCAAGGTGTCGGATAGGAATGGCCAAGTCCTGCAGGCCAGTTGTAGTGGCTTGGCTTCAACATGCTCATGTATTGCACCCTACTTTCTGTGCATGCCACTGATTTGGGACAGAAGAGATACCTGGGAGAGTGCCGAGAGTGTCAGCCTAAGTAAAGGACTTAGACAGAGGGAGGGAGGACAAGAAGGCATAAACCTAGTTGATTTCCAGAACAAAGAGCCATCTACATACATTCACTACTTATATAGATTAAGAAGTGAGATGTGGAACAGGGTGGCACAAGGAATGGAGAACAATAAGGTATGAAGAATCATGTGGAGGTATTGTCCACAATGATCAGAAATAGAATAAGGAATGTGGGTGAGAATAGAACAATAGAGTGTGACCGAGAACAAAAGAGTGAGTGAAAATAGAACAATGGAAAATGGCCAAATATAAAACAATAGGGCCATGACTGAATAATAGGCGAGTAGTAAATGTCTCACAGGAAAATGGATAAGGGGAATGAAGAGGAATGAAAGAATAACAAAGGATAGAGGGGATGGGATGAGGAAAGTGGACCAAATGATGAGCCGAATGTACCAAGCCAAGACCATGTACTAGTGAGGGATGACTTGTCACTGGTGTGGGATTAAATGGTAAGGGTTGATTGGTCAGTACTACTAAGTGAACTGGAGCTCGGTATTATGGGCTTGACAGTGCTGCAGACTTAGTAATACAGAGCTACTGATGCAGATGCTAGCAGAACAACACATGGTATTGCAGCTACCACCTAGCACACCTACATACTAATCAGACAGTCATTGTACATGGACAACAATCAATCTTGTATTCTGCAGTGTTGGCCTTTCCCACAGGCTACTATCATGCATTGCCTCTCATGATGATCACATCCCCTCCGCTGATCACCTTCCAATCCACACCACTCTAGATCTAGTGATTGACAGGCATCATATCATCACAGGCTGAAACTTCCGTACAACTGACTGGGAGACCTTTAGGAAGAGACTACTAGAGGAGCTGCAATGGCATGGCCTTCCCAATAAACCAACTCCAACAATGGCAGACCAGCTGGACCACTTTGTATCGCAACTTACTCTTTCAATCCAATCCACTATCTACATACTCGTTCTCAAGACACATTCTTCTCCCTACATAAAGTGCTGGTGGAATAGTAACCTCACCCAGCTTCATCACAATTATGCATGCAAAAGCAGAGAGGAATTTCAGGCACATTTTACTATAGTGTGGGAAAATGCAAAACAAGCATCAAATAAAGCATAGAATACATACATCTCAGCACTTTGAAAGGCCAAAGCTGACCACTGGAAAGGGTGGGTCAAGGAAGCAAGTGAAAAAGATGTATGGATAGTAGGCAATTATGCAAAAAACCCTCTCACCGATGGTGCTCAGTCTTGCATACCCACCCTTGTTCAAAAAGATGCTGATGGATACACTATTTCAGAATCACACTCAGATGCCGATAAAGCTTTGCTCTTCACAGAGCTATTCTTTCCCCCACATCCTGTCTTCCTACCAGATCTCCCAGAAGATACTACTCCCATCCCACCACCACTTAAATTCACCATGCCGGCACCCCACCAAGTCCAGCATCGTATCAACCATACCAAACCATTCAAGGGTCCGGGAAAAGATGACATTCCCAACATTGTGCTAAAGGAATGTGAGAATATCCTGACACTGCTTCTTCACAGGTGCCTCTCTGCAATCCTACAAATCGGATACTTCCCAAAACGATGGCATACCTGGAAAACTATAGTCCTTTGCAAACCAGGCCACCCTGACTATACTATTGCCAAGGCTTATAGGCCGATAGCACTATACAACACAATGGGTAAGATTCTATCAGGGGTGATGACTGACATTACAGTCTACTTGACTATCCGACATAACCTCCTACTGTCTCATCATTTTGGAGGCCTACCAGGCAGGACTACTGTCAACTCCCTCCTTCTTCTTACCCACTGTGTCAAGGCAGCTTGGCGTAACCACAAAGTAGTCACAATCATCTTCCTGGACATTGCAAATGAATTTCCCAATGCAGTTACAGGTCACCTCCTCAGGAACATGGCCAGACTAGGCTACCCAACAGAAATTGTCTCCTTCTTTGCTGCCATGCTTGATGGCAGAAGAACTATGCTAAGCTTTGATGACTTTTCTTCATTGCCTATAGATATTGACAATGATATCGGACAAAGTGAAACAGCCTCAATAATTCTTTATCTTATCTACAGCTATGGCTTAGTTACCATTCCCAAAGGTGCTGATGAGGACGGTGATGATTATGTGGACAACAACTTCTTTGTTGCCATCAAGGACTCATTTGAAGAATGCGATGAGGTATTCAATAATATGCTTGACAAACAAACAACATGGTCAGCAGCCCACAACTCTCAGGCTGAGCTCTCCAAATTCCAGTGTCTACGGCTCACATGGTGTAAGAACATAATGTGTACTGACTTTATCCATAGGCAGTCCCAACATATCATCAAATGTGTCCCAGATGCACGTCTACTTGGGGTCCAGATTGACCAAGAGCTAAGATGGCACCAACACATACAGCAAGCTGTGTAAAAGGCAGAAAACCTCCTCCTTGCCATAAAGCGACTTACCCACCCCTCCTTTGGTCTGCCTGAGAGACATTTACGGCAACTCTACACTTCAATAGTCCTACCCAAGCTTGAATATGCACTCCCAGTCTGGTACACACCACTGCACTCCAACACCAGGACTGGCCGCCAGACTAGTTCAGTTGGCCACACTAAAACTCTAGAGAAGGTTCAAAGGCTGGGTAGTCTACTGATCACAGGTGCCTACCGGTCAACAGCAACTGATATGTTGGAGCTTCATGCCATAATCCCACCTGTTCGGCTCTGTCTGGATGACACATGCTACCGAGAAGCCCTGCACCTTTCAACCCTACCAGACTCATACCCCCTATTTAAAGCGGTCCAGCAAAGTACAAAATGTAGGCCACATACTCATTCATTGCTGATCCAGAATCTTCTCTGGCAATACAAGCTGAAATCACACACCATAGAGACAATAAGCCATGCCAGACATTCCCCCAGCTGGTTTCTACAGTTCACAGCCAATATAGCTGCTGATAAACCGGCAGCTTCCAGCCAACTCAGGACAAGGATAGATGAAGTAAAAATTTTCTCAGATGGCTTGGGCTTCAAGAGAAACCTAGGTGCAGCTGCAATCATACCACAAACTGGTGAAGCCTTGAGGTTCAAGCTTGGCAAGGCCTCTAGGCATACCGTATTTGAAGGTGAACTTGTGAGTATATTACTGGCACTAACTTTGCTGGAAAAGCACCCTCCAGTCAAGTCGGCACTAATCTCTTTAGACAATCAGGCTGCAATTCAGGTGCTGCAAAACAACCACATACAATCAGGTCAATACATCCTGGATGATATTCATGCCACTGTCTGTAGACTGAAGTGTAGCAGACGACAATTGCACATCCATTTAGAATGGATCCCAGGACACATAGGGATAGAAGGTAATGAGATGGCTGACCTACAGGCTAAAAAGGCTGCCGAAGGTGATGCCTCCAACACTGCCAATCTCTCACACTTGCTAAAGAAGTGTCTCCCGGTGAGTATTATGGCTCTCAAGACAGGCCAGAAATGCTCTGTCATCCAACAGTGGCGCAAGGTGTGGTCCAAATCCCCCCAGTTCCAGAAAATGTCTAGGGTCGATGAGACACTACCCAACCAGAAGATCTACAACTTACTTTATTCCCTGCCATAACACACCACCAGCATCATCGTTCAACTGTACACCAGGCATGTTGCCCTCAACCACTTCCTCAAAAAGATCAAAGCAATTGACACCGCCTTTTACAAACACTGCCACCAGCCTGAGACCATAGCACATTTTCTCAAACACTGCCGCAGATTCACAACACAGTGTGCGCAACTCAGACATAAATCAGGTAAAGCTACACACTCCATCCCCTGGCTACAAAAAGACAATTGCCATGACTCTACGCTTCATTCAGGATACCAGACACTTTGAAAACTACAATGACATTGTGCAGTAAGACTAAACCCACATGCTAAGCCCACCTCACCTGCCATTCCTCACAGCACCCCATTGACACTGACTTCTCATTTATCATAGCAACCATCCCAAACTCAGCTCTCGGTTTGCTGAGCTCCCACCCAGAGGGAATGGTCCTCTAGTGCCCCCTCTGGCCATTACATTACACCCCAGTCCAACTGATAATCCCCCCTTTCCATTATTTGCTTCATTGCTATGCCCCCTCATGCCTTATTAGATAGGCATACCTGCAGACTTTTCTGTGGGGTGCAAAACCACTTTAAAAATCTTATTGAGATGTTAAATTATTACACTTTGTAGGGTAATTTCTTCCTGTAGCTTAAGTGCACCATAAGTGCTCAGTGCTTTGAGCACTATAAATGATTATCTCTCTCTCTCTCTCTCTCTTTCATTCCCACTACTGACATGATCACCTCACCAAAGCTCACAGAACTCTTTATCCTGCATGTATTCTCCAAGCATGGCATACCCATGCATGTAACCTCTGACTAAGGTCCAGAATTTGTGTCACACTTCTGGCAATCTCTTGAGAAGGCCCTAGATATGAAACTGCACTATATATCTGGCTACCACCCCAAAGGTGATGGACCAGGTCATTTTGTCAAAGCCTAGTGGCAAGAAACCTAGGAACATGACCAGGATCATCCCCTGTGGAACCAGACTCAAGGGCAAAGCAAGGTCTATAGTACACAAGGCTCCTATCCCAGAAGGTGGGCTGATCTCATGCTTCTTCATATTAGAATCTCACTAATATTCAACTAGTGAACGAAACAACTATATACATGTCACTCACCACTGATCAGCACATTGTCAATTCAAGTAGTGAAGGTATGATTATTCATTATTTGTTTATCATACCAATGAAATCTGAGCACTCATTTGGTAGATGCTGGCCCACTTGACCATCCTCTTGCAAAGTTTCTAGAGTTCATGGCATGACATTGACCTGAGCTTCTTGAGTTCAGATAGAGTTTATTATAGACAATGGTGTGTTGATCAAGAGAGAAGGTTGTAAAGTTCAAGTAGCTAACGAATCATATAGAACTTGTGGTTTGAAATGGTTTCAGTGTCAATGGCGGCAGCTCAAGTTCAAGATTGGTTTGAACTGATGTACAGGCTCATATGACTTTACAGTACACTTTGATGGTGAGGATAAGAGCCATGATAGCTTCAAGCTCAGATATCCATGTGGTCAAGTTAAGCGGTTTGCAGGAGGTGTGAGAGGAAGGTGGGAAGGCTGGTAATTAGCAGATGTACCAACCGAAAGGTGGTTGGTCCAGGAAAGAGGATGGTCAGATGGGCAAGCAGCTATCAAATGAGTGTTCAGGTTTTATTGATATGATAAACAAGCAATGAACAATCATACCTTCATCACTTAAATTGACAAGGGGTGCTGATCATTGGTTAGTGACATGGATCTAGCTCTTTCTTGCCCTAGTTGCATATTAGTGAGATTCTAATATGAAGAAGCATGACATCAGGAGGCTTCCAGGATAGGAGCCCCCCGTACTATACTTTCCCCTTGAGTCCAGTTCCACAGGGGAAAATCCTGGCCACATACCTAGGTTTCTTACCACCAGCTTTGACAAGATGACCTGGTCTATAATGCATCTTGATATGCTTTGCTTTGCCTTGAGTAGTACCGACAGACTCAATCACCTTTGTGTCATATTCTGCATCACTCTTTGACTCAGATGGTTAATGGGTGGCCTTCTGAATGAATGTGGGCTGAACTAAGTTGAGATGAGAGGATGGAATCCTTCTAGAGGTCGATAGGTAGCACTGGTATACATCTTTTCTACTAAAAAGGAAAGCAAGTCAGGCCAATTTAACATTGGCAATGAAAACATTACATGCACTCAGCCAGGTTGCAAAGAGCCTCTATCATGGCATCAGTGCACATGTTCACCTTGATGTCATTGCCCTGGAATGTATTAGCATATTAGATGTAAAACAAAGTGGCAGCAAGTACAGTATAGTAGACTTCCTTGATACAGGATTGTTATGATGTGAAGGAATGATGTAATCATAATTAAATGTAATATCTCCCAAAGGTGAACAATGACAAGGTTCAGAATAGGGCAAGGCTTCAACTTGTATGTTGCACCCACCAGATCGCACTGGTCTCTAATTTCGGAATGGTAAGACAGAGAAAGGCTTAGTTGAAATCAAAGTTGATTATCTGACTAAAGACTGAACTACTGAATGTACAAGATCTTTATACTACATTTAAATCTACGAGGAGTCAACTAGATTCCTATAATAGATGAGAAAGCCAAGGATCATGAAAAGTGAGAACAGAAATACTATGTCCCAATCGTGATCTCCTCCGTGACATTGAGGGGTGACGTGTCACCCCAATTCCCAACGGAGTTATCCTATAAGGAACGTAGTAGCAGATTGGATATGAGAGATAGAATGGAAATGTGAATAATGAAAGTGGAGTAGAACATAAATGAAAGGATATTAAACGTAAATGAAGTGAAAATGGATTTGCAAGCATATGGAGAGTAATGTAAATGAGTGGAGTGAATTGACAGGAGCATGTGATGCCAAGATGGATACACGAGGTGCATATAGTCTGTTGGCTAAGGGCGTATAGTTGAATAGGCGAGTGAGAGTGGAGTTGGACTGAGTGGGCTGAAATGAATAGTCGGGCATGCTGGCATATGGTTTCTAACAAAGATACCTCCTTGATACAAATTGATTTTTCAAGGTCTATTCTCATTCCAGTGATACAGTGTTTTTCACAAAGAATCTACTATATATAAGCAACATTTAAGCCAAACAACATAAAGGAGGGAGAAGAATTGCATTCAGGAGGAATTCATCTTCACCTAAAATTTACTCAATTTTGATACATATAATCTTAAATCAGTGATTGCTCACCTTTTCTGAGAGGTTTTGTCATAAGGTGTTCAC
>QLPG01027916.1:0-13192 GCA_003314385.1 Gomphus sp. MG54 | reverse complement strand
GCGCCTCCGCCTCCGCCCATAGTCCGTCCGACCCCGATCTCGGTCTTCGGCCCCGTCACAGACCCTCGCACTAGCCCGGAAAACCTCTTTGGAAGTACTAGCTAAGCGCCTGACACGCGGACTTAACACTTTGGCTCATTGCTGCCCTCCGCAGACTGTTCAGCTTTTCATTCCCAATACCTCATGTCAATCCATTGAACACGATTTCGGAGTTTGTCGAGTGTGCGGGGCTTGTCGAAATGGATGAGACCGTCTTTGATGCACTTCGGCAGTGCCATGTATGCCTTGCAGAGGAGGGCGTTGTCGTTATAGTCGAAGAACACCGTGAGCCTGTAAAATTCCACAAAGAACTGAGTGGCTTTGTGGTTGTCCTGCATGGTTAGCTTTTCGAGGGCCGTCTCAGCATCGGCTCTTTCATCCCAAGAGCCAAAGTTGATCTGTAATTCATCGATGAAGAGCTCCAGGTTGCTAGTCTAACGGGGTTCTGTATTGGGATTACCCATCAGGTATGGCTCGAAACATTCCAGAGCTGTTCCTTTCAGGTAGGAGACCATGTAATTGACTTTTTGCCTATCGTTGGGGAACGAGTTAGGCCGGATGCGGAAATTCATTCTGCAGAGGAAGATGAAACCCTTTAACTTCTTTGGGTGTCAGGAGTCGGATACTGACGGAGTTCGGTACTGCCAAGGGGTGTTGTCGAAAGGTCGGGCGGACTATAGCCAAGTCCTGCAGGCCAAGAGTAGTGGCGTTGGCTTCAACATACTCGTGCGTTGCGCCCTACTTGCCGTGTGTGCCACTGTATTTGCAACAGACAGATACTTGGGGGGATGCTGATGATGCCAGCCCAAGTCGAGGACTTAACAGAAGAGAAGAAGGTAGAAGGGCCTAAGCCTAGTCGATGCCCAGAATGAAGAAGTATGTACATGCATGTCCTACTTATATAGGTTAAGAAGTGACATGTGGAATAAGGAATGTGGGACAACAAGGTATGCAAAGCATGTGGTTATTGTCCTCAATGAGTAAAATTAGAATAAGAGATGTAGGACGGAAATAGAACAATAAGGGACAGAATAATAGGACGTGCCCTAGCACAATAGGAAATGCCCGATTGTAAAACAAGGCCATAACCAAAGATAACACAAGGGCAGGAAGTGCCAAGGTGAGGCGGACCGAGGAGTGAGGAGTGGGCGTAGGAATGAGGGGTGTGACCGATATGTGCATCTGGCCGAGACCAACTCATTGAATGGTTCGTGCTTGGTTGCTAATGGAGTATTTTAGTCGGTATTGCCGAGTTATCGGGTCCTCGGTATGTGTACTTAACATTGGGTCAGTTCCATCAAAGGGTTTGGGTTCTCGGATTCTGGCGGCTTGTCCGTCTTGTCAGTGGCTCTGAGCAGTCCTGCCGAGTTTGAGAATGGCATTCAGAAGATCTTGATTGTTGGCTGGGTTCACGGGAGCCCTGGCCCTAGGAAGTGGCCTGGCTTGCAGAGCTTGCCTGGGCTGTGGGACTGGCCGGGCACGGGGAGCTTGCCTGGCCTGCAGTGGTGTAGCTGCGGATGGAGGGGGTGCAGCCGCAGGTTGCGAAGGTGCGGCCATGGGCTGATGGGGTGCAACCGTGGGCTGAGAGGGTGCGGCTGTTGGAGTACGGGGAGGTTCAGGCGTGTTCACCTGCCAGGGGTGCTGAGGCTGTTCCCCGGTTTCAGCATCTGTGTCATAGTATACTGAACCGGGTTCATCCTCTGCCAGATAGGGTGCTTGATCATCGTTATCATAATCTTTGTATTCGATTTCATCGTCGACCACCTCTTCGACGTGTGGTTCTTACTTGAAGGGGGAGGTGAGATGCAATAGTTCTATTGTCAGCGAGGTGTAAGCAATGAGAAGGGGCAGGGTGCCAGAGGCTTCGCACTCCCTTCATTGGTTTACTGTGGGGATGAGCCGATTGTCATCCATATGGGCTGTGGATCTAGTTTGTGGGGGCATGATTATAAGAACAGAGGTAGCATGGAAAGCAGTATCACTCAGAATATACTGTCAGGATTCGGTAATGCCGAGATATCGGTTAAGTCCTGCAAACTGTTCTGGAGTGGCTAGGCTTCAACATGCTCGTGTGTTGCACCCTGCTGTTCTATGTGTGCCACTAATTTGGGTAGTAGGAGGAGCCTCGTGGGGATGCCAAGGGTGTCGGCTCGAGCGAAGAACTTTAGAAATAGGAAACGGACAAAGGGGTGCAAACCAATTGATATTCTGAGTGAGGAACTATCTACATACATCCTGCTACTTATATAGTTAAGAAGCAAAATGTGGAACAGGGTGGCATAAGGAATGGAGACAATAAGGTATGAAGAAACCACATGGAGGCATTGTCCACAGTGATCAGAAATAGAATAAGGAATGTAAGTGGGATTAGAATAATAGAGTATGGCTGAGAATAAGATAATGAAGTGGTGGGTGAGAATAGAACAATGGAGGATGGCCCAAGATAAAACAATGGCAGTGGCCAGGACAATGAGTGGCCGTCATGTTGTTCGGGGGAAACAGGTCAAGGAGTGGATAGGGGGTGAAGGAACAATGAAGAGGATAGGATGAGGGGAGTGGTCCTTACGATGTACTGGGCGTACCGAGCCAAGGCCGTGCGGTAGTGCGAGATGATGTGGGTAAGGACCGGTTGGTTGGTATTCCCGAGTGAGTCGGTACTCGGTGTTGCAGGCTTGACAGCCCCTCCCTAACCCTATCATAACCACCCATTAATTTTTGGTCCGTCTCACCTCAGGACTTCCTGTCCTTGTATTATCCTCCATCACGACTCCATTGTTTTATACTCGGCCACTTCCTATTGTCCTATCGTTGGCCATGTTTCTATTATCCTATCCTTTATTGTTCTATGTCTGTTTGCATTCCTTTATTCTAATTTTACTTGTTATGGACAATAACCACATGCTCTGCATACCTTGTTGTCTTACATTCCTTATTCCACATGTTGCTTCTTAACCTATATAAGTAGGACATGCATGTATATATTTCCTCATTCTGGGTATCAACTAGGCTTAGGCCCTTCTACCTTCTTCCCCTCTGTTAAAGTCCTCGACTCGGGCTGGCATCACAAGCATCCTCCCAAGTACCTGTCTGTTGCAAATCGGTGGCATGCACAGCAAGTAGGGCTAGGGAATAGCACGGGTTAGGGTAACCCACATGGGTCACCGGGTCAGGTGCCCTTGGGTTTGGGTGCGGGTCAAGCCAAGAGCACCCGTGACCTGGCCCAACCCGCCGCCTCAACCTTGTACGCACATACGACATGCACGTGCTGCATGCGCACATGTATGACACGACCGCACCGTACATGCACGTGTATGACACGAATGCAGTGTACGTGCACACGCTGACACCAACATGCTGCACGCCCATGTGCTGACATGAACACGCTGTACGCACTTGCACCGATACCAATGCGCCATATGCGCATGCACTGACACCAATGCGCCATATGCGCATGCAGTGACACCAATGCGCTGACACCAATGTGCCGTATGCTGACATGTTGATATGCAAGCGTGCGGCATGTTCATGTCATACGGCGTGTTCATGTCGTACATCACATGCGCATATGATGCATTCATGTCGTACATCGCGTGCACATATGGCACATTCATGTTGTATGTTGCGCATGCATACGGTGTGTTCATATGCCACATTTGTGTCGTACGTCGCGTGCGCATAGGGCGCGTGCGGGTGCAGCATGCACCTGACACCCATTGACCTATGGGAAAAAAACCCATGGGTTAATTGGGTTTCCCATGGGTTGGGTGCGGGTCACCCACATTTGACCCGTGGGTGACCCATGCTGTTCCCTAAGTAGGGCGCAATGCATGAGTACATTGAAGCCAATGCCACTACTCTTGGCCTGCAGGACTTGGCCATTGTCCGCCCAACAACCCTCAGCAGTATCAAAGTCCGTCAGTACCCGAAGCTTGGCACATGGTCATTCCACTCCCACTATTGCCTCAAGACTTGGCCTCAGCCAGTCTACAGTATCCAGGACTCTCAGAACTCTCCATCCCAACCAGCCCTGCTCCTCTAGAGGTTGTCCCCCCAAGCTTTCCTCTAGAGATCAACATTCTATTTTATCACAAATTGCTACTGGCAGAGCTGCCAATGCTACTCAGGTCACCAACCACATCAATACAATTATCCCCCACCCAGTCTCCTCAGAAACAGTCAGAAGACTCCTCAGGAAACATTCATTCAAGGCTGTGGTGAAGAAGAAAAAGTCCTTCCTCAGTGCAAGGCATAGACAGCTGAGGTTGGCCTTTGCTTTGAAGCACAGAGAGTGGACCGTAGAGGCCTGGAAGAGGGTCATTTGGTCAGATGAGACCAAAATCAACAGGTTTGGGTCAGATGGGAGGCAGTGGGTCTGGAAACAGAAGGGGGAGGGGTTGAATGAGAGGGAGGTACAGGGGACAGTCAAGTTTGGAGGGGGAAACATTATGGCATGGGGGTGTATGGGATGGAATGGTATTGGCCAGCTTGTAGAGATTGAGGGGAAGATGGATGCTGATCAGTTTGTTTCCATTTTGAAGGACCACCTGCTGCCCAGCCTGGAAGAAACTGGAATTCCTGAGGAACAGGTAATTTTTCAATAGGACAATGACCCAAAGCACAAGTCAAAGAAGGCCAAGAACTAGATGGAAAACAACAATATCACTCTCCTTGACTGGTCTGCACAGTCTCCAGACCTGAATCCTATTGAGCACCTCTGGGATCATGCAAAAAACAGGCTTAAGGAGTATCAACACCACCCAAGGGAGTTTGGCAAATTTGGGAGAGAGTAGAGGAGAAATGGAATAACATACCACCAGAGGTGTGTCAGAATTTGATAGAGAGTATGCCTAGAAGACTTGAGGCAGTAATTAAGGCCAAGGGGGGAAATACCAAGTACTAGAATTGCAACTTACTATTTCTCTGATACCCTCTCACAAAACTGAGTCAATGAGCCCTTGATTTGAATTGCCCATATCTTCATCACCCCTGACCAGAATTACATAATTTTTCAATGGTTGCATAGTCCTGATCAGATTCTTTCTTTGATGCACCAGCACCTTTTTCATATATGTTTTACATTCAAAGCTATTCAATGAATAGTCCAAAAGCACCAAACATTGACTCAGTTTTGTGAGTCACTGTATATGGGCCATGTGATTGCGCTAGTGGCCGAGGATATGTGCAGGGGTTTGGGAGGCTCATGAGGTGCAAAAGTTCAGAGAGGAGTGAGACAGATGAGCTGAGGAGTGATAAGCAAGAAGAGGATAAGGAAGAGGGAGATAAGGAAAAGGAGCAAGGAGATGAGGATAAGGAGATAAATGTTGATAAGACTCTGAAAGAGTCTTAGGATATTTTTTGTAATTTTTTTATTTTTTATAATTTTTTTTGTAAGTTTTTGGTTGAAACCAAAAAAGCCAAACTGAAAGAGAAATAAAAAAGAGAACAGAAAGGACATAAGAGAGAAAAGAACAATTGAGATGTGCCGAGGTGTTTGGGAGTCTCAGTCTGATAAATAGAATGAAATAGAGAGAAATAGATGGACTGAGAGAATCAGAGACAGAGAAAACTGAGATGGGTATTCAGGAGATGTAGAAACAAGATCTGTAACTAGAATAGACCATTAATAACTATTGACAGAGACAATGCAAATCCAAAAACATAGAGAGCCATAATTGGATTAAGGGGACCATGGACCTGGCTTAGCAGGGTAGGCATGATGGAATTCCATGACAATCTCAGTAGTGTTGCTGAGCTCGGTTGTAAGTAACCAAGACATCTCATCATCAGTACCTTCATAACCAGCCTAACATACCAGGTAAAGGAGGTTACAGTGTCTTCAGCATTGGTCAACCTTTGAATCAAGGATTTTGGCTATCCCATACCTGATTTTGCCATTGATTTTGACTGGAGGAGGCAGAGGCTGGACTCAATCAGGTATAGAGTTGGGAGTTGCAGGTTTAAGCATTGAGACATGGAAGACCAGGTACACTGCCCATATAGTATCAGGCAAATGAAGAGTGTAAGAGTGAGTGCCAACTTGAGCAATTACCTCAAAGGGGCCAAGCTACTTCTCTGCCAGCTTCTTGGAGGGCCGAGTGGTATGGAAGAATTGAGCTTTGACAAATGCAGTTGATCCAATCGCAAATTCAGGAGCAGGGAGTCTTTGGGAGTCTGCTGAGGTTTGATGCCATAATTAAACATGATTAATTTGCTCTTTCAAGGCATTGTGAAGTTGATTTAGATCTATGGCAAACTTGCATGCTCAAGAGGAAGTGAGATCATATTTGGGGTGCACAGTAAGGTTCCTTTAAGTCTCAGTAATGCCGATAGTGTGGACAGGAGTCGGCCAAGTCCTGCAGACCAATCAAGGTGGCTAGGCTTCAACATACTTGTGCGTTGCACCCCGCTGTTCCATGCGTGCCACTAATTTGGACAGAAGAAGGACCTGGGAGAGTGCCAAGAGTGTTCGCCTGAGTAAAGGACACCAGATGGAAGGAGGTAGGACTAGAGAACATGAACCAAGTTGATATTCAGAGTGAGGAACTATCTACATACATCCGCTACTTATATAGGTTAAGAAGCAAGATGTGGAACAGGGTGGCATAAGGAATGGAGAACAATAAGGTATGAAGAATCATGTGGAGGTATTGTCCACAGTGACCAAGAATAGAATAAGAAATGTAAGCAAGAATAGAATAATGAGATATGGCTGAGAATAAAATAATGAGAGAGTGGATGAGAATAGAACATAGAAAATGGCTGAAGATAAAACAATAAGGCCATGACCGAATAATAAGTGAATAATAAATGGCCCAAAAGGAAATGGGTGAGGGAAGGGATGGGGGATGAGAGAATAGTAAAGGATAGAGGGGATGGGGTGAGAGGAATGAACCAGATGATGTACCAAATGTACCAAGCCAAGACCATGTACTAGTGAGGAATGACTTATCACTGGCATGTAGGATTAGACAGTAACGGTTGGTTGGTTGGTATTACCAAGTGAACCAGAGCTCGGTATTGTGGACTTGACAGGATCAGGTGATGTCCCTTGTTGGTGAAGAAGGGGGAAATACCTGTAATAGTGTTTGGAGCATTATTGTAAGTGAAGTCAGCTAGTGATAGTAGTTCAGACCAGTTGTCCTGCTGATAGTTGCAATAGACTCAAATATACTGTTCCAAGGTTTGTTTTACACATTCAGTCTGGCCATCAGCTTCTGGGTGATAGCCTGAGGAGAAGTGTAGGTGCATGTTGAGAGCTTTGCTGAGTTGTTATGGCCCATGCCCCCAATAAACCTATACTAGCCCCCACAACCACCTGCACCTTTTCCAGGACTTTCTGACTGATAAAAGTCTGAAACAATCACTTTCTATAAATCCATTGTATTAACCAAAGTTCTGCAATCCTGAACCCCTGCAATTCCATGACCTAGGTTCCACTCTTTGATGAATGATGTGCAGGATCATTGTGTACCTCACTCCCTTGTTCTCCATTTTCTATTAGCCCCTTGTACTCCCTTCTCCCCCTTGTCTTTACTCGGCAATAGATAGTACAAGGACTAACTACATGTATATAATCCCCCAGTTGACTGGACTATTCACCAGTACAAATATCAACTTAATCTGCTTAGTAGTTTCCGATTCAGTTCCGGTAAACTTTCCAACTTTCCGAAATTAGGGATAGACGATTAGGGAAATGCATGGGTCAGGCCAACCTGCATGGGTGACCGAGTTGGGTGTCCTTGGGTGTGGGTGTGGGTCAAGCCGCGAGCACCCGTGACCCGGGCCCAACCCGGGGCGTCAACTCTAACACGAACATGACAAACACATACATGCACACACCAACACGAATGCGACACCCCAAATGCAATGAACGTGCCGTATGCGCACGTGACACCACAAACGCGACGTACACGATGTACGCACACATGCTGCAATGTATGCAATGCCCATTACATGCACGTGCCACCACATATGCAACATACGCAACATATGCACACGCGCCATGATGAATGCGACGTACATGATGTATGCACATGCGCCACGATGAACGCAACATACGCAACACCTGTACGCACATGTGCCACCACATACGTGACGTATGCGCATGCACCATGACAAATGTGATGTACATGCAACTACATATGTAGGGAATGGCACAGGTTGGGCCAACCCGCATGGGTCACCAGGTCAGGTGTCCTTGGGTGCAGGTGTGGGTCAAGCCCAGAGCACCCGCAACCCAGCCCAACCCGTGGTGTTACACGTGCATGTACGACACGCATGTGCAGCACACACGCACACGACATGCACGTGCACATGGACATTGCGGATGACACGCATGTGCCATATGTGCTGTACAAGTCGTATGCACCATATGCGCCATACGCATAGTATGCAACATATGCGCCATACATGTCGTACATGTCGTATGCACCATATGTGTCATATGCGCCGTATGTGTCATACGCGTCATACGCACCACATGCACCATATGCACCGTACGTGTCGTACGTGTCATATGTGCCGTACGCCGCATGCGTGTGGGTGCGGCAGGCACCCGAAACTGGTCGACCCATGGGAAAAAACCCATGGGTTGACAGGTTTGGGTTTCCCATAGGTCAGGTGTGGGTCACCTACATTTGACCCATGGGTGACCCGTGCCGTTCCCTATACATATGCGATGTATGCGCATGCACCATGACGAACGTGACATATGCGCCACCACGTATGCGATGTATTGCATGCGGGTGCAGCGCGCACCTAAGACCTGTCGACCTGTGGGAAAAAACCCATAGGTTGATGGGTTCGGGTTTCCCATGGGTTGGGTGCGGGTCACCCACATTTGACCCATGGGTGACCCATGCCATTCCCTACAGATGATTGAGGAGGGCACAACACATAAGTTGAAGCCAAGTCCCTTTGACCTCAAATACTCAAATGACTAGTCATACAACAATACTGCAACCAACCCTAAGTCTCTGGCACTTCCCATCTTTCCATCTTCCACCTCCATCTGTGAATCTACAATCCCTAACCCTTTTCCTCCAGAGCCTTGACCCCCTTCCAGAAACCCCTTTGGAAGCCTCTGGAAACCCCTCCAGAAGTATCTAGCTAAGCACCTGACACACGGACTTAATATGAGTAACCTGAAGAAGTGAGAAACAAAATTGCTTCCACAGTCAGATGTTATATAACCGGTATACCATGTTTGAAGAAGATATGAAGCACAAACAACTGATTCTTGGTGCCATCGAGCCTACAGTTTCACTCAGCACTCAATCTGACCCTCCAAAAATTCTGCTCAGGAAATGCCCTGACCATCATGGAACCCATACCATCCCTTAGACAAATGATACCATATGTAGATTCCTTCTTAGACTAGAACCTGTTGATAGCATGTTAATACCTACCACTGAACCATTGATATGGTTCAAACTAAGACTCAAAATTGCAGAACATCCTCCGAATCCCAATGACCCCACAACTGTCCAAGCAATGATCTGGTGACCAACTACCATGACCACAATGACCACAATGACCACCACAACCCATGACCACCACAACCACCACAACTCTGACCATGGAACACTAGATGATGGGACATCTACCCTAGAGAAGGGGAAAAACAACCAGAAGCTAACCTGCATTGACTTAAGGAATAAGTCAGGAATCTCTGTCCGACCCCTGAACTTCTGACACCAACCAGGATTGCATGCAGCATCATCAATTCTGGAACAAATTACAAACAAGCATTCTCAGTCGTCACCATAGAACAAGGAATGCTCTAGTTCTGGATCAAGATCAGAAGGATCTTTCTGACAGAACAAATCCACACCCTTCTCCTTTCCTTCACTACTTGACCCCGATGTCAGATCTGCCACTCTAATAGACTGCCCTACCTTGGGTGTCATATCCCCCATACTATGCGCTGGATCCACCATTTCAGAAGACTGCCCCACCTTGGGTATCACATTTCCCACACCACGTTCCAGATCCGCCTGACCCCTCACCATCTGAGGACTCTGGGTAAGACTACCGTACTGACACACCCTTGTTGGACGCTTCCAATCATCCATCTTAATGGCATTCCATATCTTGGAAGCATCCTACAACCTTTTCACATCAACCCCAGGAGTAAGGAGTTGGGCATCCATTCCGAATATGCTATCTCCAATCAGCCCCAAGGTGGCCATGATCTCCACACACCCAACCTTTGGGAGGGAAGGAACCACCATATTGACCTTTATCTTCTTTAAAGAGGACACTTCGGGAGCCTCCATCTCCTCCCACCCCCTCTTCTCAGAGTTGACCCCTTGATAACTGGTACCCCATCAACCTCATACCTTACACTGCTAGACCGACAGGGAAGACAAGTCTTAACCATTGTGGACCACTCACAGTCCTTCCCCCATCTACAGCAGAGATCACAGGGTTCCAACCTCAAAAATGAAGGAAACTCCAGGGTGGCAGCCTGATCCAAATCAGGACATTCTCGGATCAGTGCTCGATGACTGGATTCAAAGGGTCTGAGACCCACCTCCTTCCCGATCACCTGCACTTTTCGAACCACCTGATTCTCGTAGGATTTTCAGCCTCCCCAGGCTGGCACATCTCCCAGGTTCTCAGCCTCCTGGTTAGTCAGGAAATCATGCTCCAGCACCCTAGCATCCTGCTCTATGGCATGGTCTTTCTCCTCCTTCTTTTTCTGCTCTTCCTCCCTTTTTTCCTCCTCCAACCTCTGGGCTTCAGTCTTCCAGTGCTCTTCAACCTTCTGGGTGGCCTCTCATTTCCTTGCCCCTTCTGCCTCCAATAGGCAAAACTTTTCTGCATACTTGGCCTTAAAGGCCTGTATCTGCTCCGAAACTTCTGCCTCAATGTCCTGCTCCAGTTCAGACATGGGTAAGGGCAGGAAAGGAGCCTACAAGGAAAGAAAAACCCCTTTATATAAACAACAGACAGGCACTTGGAAAAAAATGCCCATTACATTCTAATATACCTAAAAATACTCCTACATCCTTCTCCGCTCAATTCACTACAAGAAAAGCTTAGGACCTCAAGGGCTCGGTCCTAGTAGGGGGATACTGTTATGGCCCATGCCCCCAATAAACCCATACTAGCCCCCATGACCACCCTCACCTTTCTGAGACTTTCTGACCGATAAAAGTCTGGAATGATCACTTTCCGTAAATCCATTGCATCAACCTGAAGTTCTGCAATCCCAAAGCTCTATGATTCTGTGACCTAGTTTAATAAATGACATGCAGGATCATCACATACCTCACTCCCTTGTTCTCCCTTTTCTATTAGCCCATTGTACTCCCTTCTCCCCCTTGTCTTTACTCAGCAATAGATAGTACAAGGACTAACTACATGTATATGAACCCCCAGTCAACTGGACTATTTGTGAGTATGAATATTGACTTAATCTGCAAGTCAAGTCCCTTCGACCTCGAACACTCGAATGACTAGTCATACAATCTAATACTGTGACCAACCCTAAGTCTCCGGCGCTTCCTGTCTTTCCATCTTCCACCTCCATCCATGAATATGTGATCCCTAACCCTTCACCTCCAGAGCCTTGACCCCCTTCTGGAAACCCCTTCGGAAGCCTCTGGAAATCCCTCCAGAAGTATCTAGCTAAGCACCTGACACACAGACTTAACATGAGTGACCTGAAGAAGTGAGAAACAAATTTGCTTCCACAGTCAGATGTTATGTGACTGGTACACCATATTTGAAGAAGACATGAAACACAAACAGTTTAGCCAGTTCAGCTGAAGTAATTGTGTCAACCATAGGAATGAAGATGTGTGAGTCTACAAACTATTACCAGTATTGATGTGAATCCTGAGGACTGAGGAAGTTGCTCGATAAAATCCATGGAAATGGAATTCCATGGACATTTGGGAATGGGAAGTTGTTTTAGAAAGCTGTAGGGTTTGCATCGCTGTGATTTTGAATGCATACATGTCGTGCAGGATTTACAACATTCTATGACTGAAGTGCACAGGCCTGGCCAAGTGTATTCATGGTGGACCAAGGCTAGCATCTTATTTTGGCTAAAGTGTCCTGACAGAACATGATCATGTTTGTATTGTAGTACATGTAGTCTGAGGTTGTTAGAGTTGTGTTGAGTGCAGTAGAGTAGAGAAGTGGTAAAAAGAGAGAGAGAGAAACTCAGACTTAGACACAGACACAGACACTAACACAGATGGAAGATGTGGTTGCTAAGACAAGCCTCGTATTTACATAAAGGCACCTACACAACCAAAGCATCCACAACATTACATAAACTAACAAGTCAAAACTGTCTGGGGTTTGTGTCCATCTTGGACTTGGCATTTCAGTAGGGCCAAGATGTAGCATTGCTATAGGGTCAGTAGGGAGAGCTGAAAGTATATCAGAATGAAGAGTTTCTGAATCCATAATAATACTTGCTTGTAAGGTCAGTATGAGCAGTTAGGTAGCTTGAAGATTCTACTAATTGAGTAGTTATAAAGATCGGTGTCAAGCTTCGGATACTGACGGACTTCGGTACTGCCGAGGGGTGTTGTCAAAGGGTCGGGCGGACTATGGCCAAGTCCTGCAGGCCAAGAGTAGTGGCGTTGGCTTCAATGTACTCATGCATTGTGCCCTACTTGCCATGCATGCCACTGGTTTTGCAACAGACAGGTACTTAGGAGGATGCTGATGATGCCGGCCTGAGTTGAGGACTTTACAGAGGAGAAGAAGGTAGAAGGGCCTGAGCCTAGTCGATACCCAGAATGAGGAAATATGTACATGCATGTCCTACTTATATAGGTTAAGAAGCGACATGTGGAATAAGGAATGTGAGACAACAAGGTATGCAGAGCATGTGATTATTGTCCACAACGGATAAAATTAGAATGAAGGGATGCAAAATGGGGATAAAACAATAAGGGATAAGATAATAGAGGCATGGCCAAGGATAGGACAATAGGGAGTGGCTGAGTATAAAACAATGGGGTTGTGACCGAGGATAATACAAGGACAGGGGGTCCCAAGGGGAGACGGACCAAAGGGTGAAGACAGAGAGTGTGGATGGTGGATGTGCCGAGCCAAGACCAGCGTACCAAGTTGTCAGGACCCGGTACTACCGAGGGTACTGTCGGAACTGGCGAAGTCCTGCAGGCCG
>QLPG01027863.1:0-10136 GCA_003314385.1 Gomphus sp. MG54 | reverse complement strand
AACTCTAGCACTCCCCAGAGTGCCGCCAACATTCAAATTCTTCTAGACAGTATGTGTCACCGTATATGCGTTATTAGAATACTAATCTTCCCTACAGCCGAAACGAGTCGGTGTCAGAGCCAGGGGATCGATATTCAAGTTCAGCTTGATCTCCCACCCGAGGCTGCCGCGATTGTTCAAAATTTCAACCGTGAAAGCGCAAGTGTGTAGTGCATTTCACTTCCCTCGCCACATAAACCTTCATGATTAATGTTTGCAGCCCTCAGAAGAAGTCAGACTGCATTTTTGGCGCTGCAGGTCGCAGGTGGACACATTGGATTGGTTATCGTTCTTGCCTTTGCTGTTTTTTCTCGTAAACATCGCCGTGGCCCCACTTTCTTGAACTTTTGTATTACTTGGATTTTTTCCAGCATCGTGTTTTCCATCCTGTCAGTGTTCGCGTTTGTTAATTTCTTCCAATGCTCACCTGGGCTCTTCAGGCTTTATCGTGGTAGCGGTGGCCACACTGTGACCAACACACTTGGAACTGTGTCTCCGAATGTATGTCTGATGCAGGCAGCCCTTACTAAAGGTGCACAAGTCATGACGGCGTGTTCTACATTGGTTCTCGTAGTCAATGTATATCATTTCAGTGCCTTCTGATCATCTTTTTCTTTGGTTGACTACTTTTCGTTGTTTATAGCTTTGGCTTGGCCTTCATCCCGGAAAACCTCCATACGGACCCAAACAATGTCAGTGGATTACATACGCGGTGAGTTGCGAAATTGTGTACTGTGTACTTCTCCGCTCATGCTCGCGTAGTTTATTGTTATTCCATACATATTCTTCATCTCTTTTGCTCTCCCTTCTGCTTTGGCAAGTAGGAGATATAACTTAAGATAAAAATATTTGGCTCATGGACAGCGCAGGATGGCACTGGACAGGTTGTCGTTAGGGGCATATCATTTCAGAAAGCCTCGCCGACAAATTTTTATTGCGCCGTGATCCGTCTTCATCCCAAGTGAGTACCGCAGGCTTCCGGTGTATCGACCTGAATTCACCCTCATATTGCTTCACAGCCTTGAAGCAATTGATAGCGTAACGCTTGGGCTCCTGTTAATCACTTTGGTATTTGATGGTACGATAGTTACAGACTATCAAGCATTTATAGTTGTTTACTTTTCCTCTTCAACATCCCCCATGCAGTCCTCATCCTGAAGTTTCTCTACATGCATTGGCGGGCCTCCCTGCGTCTTGAGATGAATGGCGCTGTTTCACTCTCCTGTTTATTGCGTGTTATGGCATTCAGTCTTTATCGCGTTGCGGTGGCGGTGTATGTTTTTATCAGAGACTGATCAACCCAACTTATGATGCTTACCTTGGTTTAGTACATATGTCCAGGCTCTCCTCTCAATGACCCCAGGAGCTACCGGCAAATCCCCTGCAGCAACCTTCAGTGTCCCGATGTGGACTGATTTGCTACAAGCTGCAAGTATGCACTTTCCTTTCTCTATGTTGTTTATACCATGATGGACCTGTTTTGTAGTCCCTTTAGTTGCATTTATTATTTATGGAAGTAACCCCGTAAGTAGGGTAGCCCGCTCAACGGCACTCATTGATCTGATACATCCCAGGACGCAATCAAGCACCTCATATCCGCCTGTAGGTCCCGAGTTGGCGGTACCTCGAATGCCCGACCCTCCAACGGTGAGCATAATGTGCATACCATAACAATGGACAGCGCCGAGCAGGAAGAGGCGAATATCGAGGCAGACAATAAATTCATTTCTGTCCCCGTTTGATACTTGGCGGCTAGAGGGTTGTGTAAAGCAATATACATGTTTAAACTTATTTCCATTCGATGTCCTCGAGTAGAGTTAAGGGGTGAAGTGGACATTTGAAGGCTTACCTTAATCGTTTTTGAACAATAAGAATTTGCATCTACGTCGGCCGCCTAGTTCCAACTCTCTAAAAGGGATCTTGACCTATTATAAATCTCTCATAACTCCTAGACCAACTAAATTTGGAGAATTCGGTTGGTGGAGTGTTATGAAGAAGGAGGCCAGCTAGACGTTTCCATATAGACGTTAAGAAAAGTGAGTATAGGATGAAGCGACACAGAGATGGATGGTAAGATAATCGGGCGCAGTAAGCAACTCAAATGGTCAAGGACACATGAAGGGATTCCAGCGTAAGCACAGCCCCTCGACAAATAACCCAATTTACTCAGACAGACTCGCCAAGAAAAAAAAGCAGCTGCCAGGGAAGAGCAAATCAAGATCTAGCTAGAAGGTGTACGTACACCTTGCAAAGCTTGTTATTTATCAATATTATGGGCGCTGTTATATAAGGCCAAAATGGCTAAGAGAGTTTACGTAACATCCACATTGAACATAAAGTTCTCACCTACACAATGGCCCCATGGGAGACGCATTTTCAGCAAGGCTCCATTGCGTTTAGCCACGCGGAGTATACAATAGCACTTCAAGAGTTTAACAAAGTAAATGCTTTATTACCTTCATGGATTACCTGAGGTCTGGCTCACCATGAGTGTCCGCAGGCAATAGCTGCAGGTGGAAAGCGTCATGATGTTTATGATTCACGTGCAGATACATTCGAGAAGCTTGGCAGATTTAGTCGTGCACTGAAAGATTCCCGCAAAGTGATTGAGCTTGCACCGGAAATGTGTCACGTGGGTCACCTTCAGGGAACACTAGCACTACGAGTCACTGAGCATGAACAGGGATACGTTCGGTCTGCGCGTCTTTTCCTGAAATTGGAAATGCATACTGCAGCCTTGGATATAATCTCTCTTTCACAGGAACGCGTCTCCACGCAATACCCAGCTGGTCGAATGGAATTAGAAAGGCTTCAACGTGAAATTTCACAAAGAAGAGACAAAATTCTTAAAAAACCACCAGAGATACCTTATTTCTCCAAGTTACCCGTGGAGTTGATCTCTGAAGTGTTTCTGCTTGGCACGGAGGAGGACTCTGCATTTCCGGCCTTGGTGTGTCTTGTTTGCTCCCATTGGCGGACCCTTGCGCTTTCGATGCCACTCCTCTGGCACTGTGTCACGTTATCAGATAAATCTCCTGTTTATAAAATGACACTGTGGCTAGAACGCTCACAAAATCGGATCACTAGCCTACAAATCCGCCGGACCATATCTCGCCTGCAACTTCATGATGCCCTGGAATTCTGCATACCCAATTTTTTCACCTCACTCAAATCTGTCCACTGCGAGGTCGATGTCGCTCATTTAACCAGTCTGTTAATGAACATTCCAGATGTTCATAAACTTAATCTCGAAACACTCAATGTTTCTTTAAGTGTGAATACAATCTCTCCACTAGGTCCTCTTGTACCGCTAGACCGTACGAGCACTGTTCACACACTGATACTGGAACATGTCGCGGTTGATTGGTTAACTGTCGCCCCTCGACTGTCTCATTTACGTATTTTAGTTATCAGGACCATAGGCCGAGGGGCCCCAATGGCGGAACAATTGTACCAGTTACTATCTGAAAATCCACATTTGGAGAAATTCATTTGGCAGACCGGAGAACCGAGAGGATTAGTTAGCCTCAGAGGGCGGAAGCGGATTGTCCTTTCCCATCTTTCACATCTCGAACTTCTAGGCCCCATAGATGCCGGAATAGTGGTTGCACATTTATCCTTGCCACTCCTGGCATGCTTCGCCATCTCACGTTGCCTCTGTTCCGCAAATCATGTGATGGATGCATTATATCCCCCTTCCATGCCACTTACTGAGCTCAACATAAGCAGGTGTTATTTTTCTGCCGACCCTCTAGCATCCTTCATGAGGACGATGTCAGGACTGACTAAATTGGCGATCACTTACTCGGCGAGTATGATGGATCCTGTGGTGGAGGCCATCGCCGGGAGTCAGACAGTCGACGGAGAGACACAACTGGTCTGCCCTTTTCTGGAGCACGTGGACTTTTCATATTGTACAAAGCTTAACGGAGGACCCATCATGCAGCTAGTACTACCTCGATTGCTAGTGCTTTCCTCGGACACTTTTAAACCCGCGAGGATCGAGTCTATTCGTATCGATGGGTGCCCCAGAATTGATTCCTCTGCCCTTGAGTGGCTCAGAAGTCGGGTTAAGAAACTAAGCTCTAGGTACATGTCGAGGGAAGAGGCACGGCGACTACAACTATGACCACGAGGGTATATGTTCTGATTCTTGGGGGCGATACTGCTAGCAACCCAAAGAAGGTAATATATGTAAAAACACTGTTCAATCAACCATTATGCGATTATGCCAACTATTTATGATGTTACATAAGTAAAACTGCAGCTCAACATCATGTAGCTGGAATGAGGATTCACCAGCTGGTTCCAAGATGAGAGGGGTGACTCATCATCGATGCCTTGTAGTACTTATAATTTTTCATCTGTTGAGCACTTTAAGTTTCCTCTCAGATTGACCAACAACTTCAATTGAACTGCCGTCAAAAAACATTCTTTCTTCCACCATCTTACTAACCTTTGTGTATTTTCTGTTCTTAGAACTTTGGGTGAGGGAGTTTGGATGAAGTTACCTTCCCAAACTGATCGGATAGAGATTACCTATTTCTATTCCTTGATGATGAGTTCGCCGAGAGAGAGTTCGGGTTTTCAGACCCCAACACCCAATTCTCCCAAGTTCCCCGCACCCTGGGTGGCTCCTGCACCACGTCTGCACTGGCAGACCTCTAATAACCTATCTGCAACGACAGGTTCCTTACCTCCGCTTGCAATTCATCATTTGACATCCTCAACTCGGCATTTTTGTGTCTGCTATCCACCACTTCCCGACAAAGTTTGTCCATGGACTGCTTGAGCTCCACCGGAGCTGCAGTTAATGTGATGACTGGGGAGGGCTGGGGAGGTGCAGGAACAATGAGGGGAGGAGGGGGGATGACCATGGGAGGCGGTGAGGGAAGAGGTGGGGGGATGGCATAGGCAGTGGTGAAGGAGTAGGAGGTGGAGGAGGAGGTGTAGGCAAAGACACCCTTATGCATGGTATTGGTACCGCCATAGGAGGTGAGAGGATAGGTGGTTCAGGAGGAGGTGAGGGAGATGGGGGCTGGGGAGTGGGAGTGCTGGGTTGGAAGAGGGGGGTATGTGCCCGGGGCTGGATCCTCACCCTTTTCAAAGGTCCTGGCCCATCCAAATCATGAACCTCAATGTCAGGTGTACCTTTCCTTGCCTTTGCCTTCCTGGGACTTCTCTCAGACTCACTGCTTCTCTCCTTTCCCTTCCTTTACCTTTTCTCTTACTCGTCCCTTGACCTCACACATTGATTGAACACCCCACACCTCACTCACTACACCATATGCATGCACCCAAATCCAACTCACCATCCTACTTCCTCAGACATGTATTACAATGCTTAATGCATCGATCACACGGAGCATCTGATCTATGACTCTCAATCCAAGGAGTGTCTTCATCCTCCTCAACCAACCTCACGTCACGATAGAACATGACAAGGTTGTCGGTGTCGTCACCTCACATTTCAAGGCAAGTGTACTAAGGGAAAACAACTCAATAAGCAACATGTTGAATCACGAGAGGAGGCTTACTTACCTTTGCACTTTTTGAGTACAAGCCTTCAACCCACGGCACCCTCATGTCAATGGCACCCTGTGCATCTTCTTCGAGTTGCATCCTAGCACATTCAATGGTGGACAATGAAGGGGTAGGAATATCAACGGGACAAGGGTTGTTGAGATAAGACGTGATGGGCAAGCTGTACATGCCCATGAGCTTGCAGATATATAAGGGGTTGATATATGAGTTGTCCATTTCAATGTCGATGATGGTCACCTCCCAAACTCCCTCATGGCCACTCTTATATGCTTTTGCATTCCTGAACTCCAACGGGGCCACCATTCTAGAACTTCATTTCCACAGCCTTGTGGGACTCAGCTGTAAGGGGGGGAGACTGTTAGGAACCGTATGCCGGCATACCCAACTATTCATTTCAGCCTGCTCAGCCTAACTCTGCCTTCACTCACCTATTCAACTATTATGCTCTCAGCCCACGGACTATATGCACCTTGTGTATCCATCTTGGCATCACATGCTCCTGTCAATTCACTCCACTCATTTATGTCAAACTCCATATGCTTGCAATTCCATTCTGTCTTCATTCATGTGTAATATCCTTCCATTTACATTCTGCTCCACTTTTCATTTATTCACAATTCTGTTCTGTCTCTTATATCCGATCTGCTATTACATTCCTTAGGGTAACTCCATTGGGAATTGGGGTGACACATCACCCCCCAATGTCATAGAGGAGATCAAGATTAGGATGTAGTATTTCTGTTCTTGCTTTTCACGATTCTCGGCTTTCTGATCTATTATAGGAATTGTCAGGGGACGACCCTCTCTAAACTCTGATCCAACTCTGAAGTCCTATTTCAAACTCCGATCAACTTGGAGGCTAAGATACCCAAGTCCAAAGGGACCGCTGAGCGGAAACAGGAGTGATCTTAAACATGGTGACTAGAACCTGGAGTAAGCGCCCAAGCCTCAGACTTAGTACCAGGAAGTTGGCTCTACAGACTCTGATGTATTTATTTGTAAGCTAGTGCACAGACCACTTACATAAAGGGTATAAAAGGGGTTCACCAGCAGTGGGATCCTTAGACTTTCCTCTTTGGATTCCCCCTGCTTAGGTGAGGTCCCCACATGTATTTAGGTAGTAGTTGTAATTAAACCTTTGGATTCCCCCTGCTTAGCTCACCTCTGAGACACCTCCGAGAGGCTGCAAGAGGGTTGCCCTTACAGCAGGAAAGTCTCCCCAATAAGGACCAAGAGCCATGTTGCAGCATAGTCATAGGTGGCTTTGGACTCAACCAAAGTGACTCGGAGAGTACCAACTCCTGGACATACCTAACACCAGACTCTCCCTCCTCTATAACCGAGGCCACAGGTATCCCCACTATTCTCACCCCCAGCATGGATGCCGAAGAGCAGTTGCAGAGGTTAGAACAAGAATTGGTGGAAAACCAAGCGGCAAATGCAACGATAAGCAAAGCCCTTAGGGCAATCATGACCAAATTAAATAACCCCAAAGACTTAGAAGATGACCCAATGCCGAGTGTACGTTTTTAGGACCCTCAGAGTGTCACTGCCCCACAAGGCAACTCCAGAATTTGGCCTGCTTCTCCAACAGACTTCGACAGAGATAGAGAAAAAGGGAGAGCCTTCCTCAACTCCTGTAACATCTACTTCATAATATACAGAGACCAGTTCCCTAATAGTCAAGCTCGGATACACTGGGCCCTCTCCTACTTCAAATCCAATAGAGTGGCCCGATTTGCAAACAAAATACTCCGAAACAAGAGAAATGGACATCCCCACTATTTGGACTGGAAGGCCTTCAAATCGGACTTCATACGAAACTTCTGTCCAAAGAATAAACAGCTCTCTGCCCTCACAAGGCTTGAAGGGACAGGATGGCACCAAGGGAGAGACTCGGTAGAAGAGTACATTGACCGATTCATGGAACTGATAGACCTTGTGGAATACCATGATGACAAAATGATCGTGATCAAGTTCCACCGAGGACTCAAACCAGGGATACAGACAAAAGTCGCCCTCTTGGGAAGTGGGACACCGAGCTTTGACAACCCGGAGGGATGGTATGAGGCAGCACAAAGGGTTGCTTGGGACCAAGAGGCCAACAAAGCATTCTCAGAAACCCATCGCAGCCTACCCCAGACTTCCACCCGCTTGAATGGCATAACTCCCAAACCAACTCCAGGAACACCGAGAATGTCCATGTTGTCCCTGCGCCTCCCAGAACCCTTCAGACAAAACCCGACACCTTCACTGACTACACTAAAGGAAACACCAACACCAATGGAGGTAGATCGGGCTCGAGCAAAGGAGGCTGTCATTGGAGTTTGTCACCGGTCCTGGCTACTACGTACAGGACTGCCCATTATCCTTTGATATCCGAACAATGAGTGTGGAAGAAAAACTGGAGTTGCTATCAGAACTTCTAAACCTGGCAGAAAGATCGGAAGTAACCAAAAACTCGGAGGAGGTCGAAGGGTCAGAAGAAGAAAAGGAAAGAAAGGATTTTGGACTCGGCAGTGGGTGAAATGTGCGCCCCCGCTGCCTGTACATAATAGATTCTCATGTTTGAAAGAGGAGAGTGACATGATCTCTGCATGTCCCTTCCCTAAAGAACAACCATCTAAAGATGTACAAACATCAGAGATTCCACTAAAACAATCTCGGACAAAGCTCCGAAAATGGGAGAAACGACTTCTGAAAAAATATGTGGTTGCCACCACCCCAAGTCTGACATCTCTGGTCATCAAGGTAGAAATTCAGATGACGGATACGGCAGAAATCAAGTCTGGACCCACTCTCATAGACTGTTCGGCCACAGGACAGTTCATGGACTGAGGATACGTAGAACGACATTGCCTCACCACTCAGAAGCTGCAAAGGGCCATCCCAGTCTACAATGTGGATGGATCACCAAATGAGGCAGGAGCCATCAGAGAAGTCGTCGACATGATCCTCCAAGTAGATGGACACACAGAGCGTACCGCCTTTGCAGTCACCAACCTGGGAAAACAAGACCTTATCCTGGGCTTCACCTGGCTGGAAGAGCACAACCTGGAGATTGACTGGCAAACTCAGAAGGTCAGCATGAGCCGATGTCCAGAGAAGTGTCATGCCTGCCAAGTGGAGGTGCTGTCAGCAACAACAAGAGCTTCAATACTGGAGAGCGGAAGAGGGAAATGAGCAATGATACTTGTCGGTGTATTGACCAGCTCAAGACTGAGCTTTAACTAATTACCTAAGAACTATACATATAGTCTGACAGAGTAGCGGAGTCCAATAACAAGTAATAGAGAAAGGAGTGGATAAATCATGACATTACCCCCCCTTTTAAGGTCAATGTCCTCATTGACTATTGCCTGTCTATTGGGTGATCCAAAGTACCGGGTTGGATAAGTGCCTGTGTTGCTTGTTCTTTATCCCTCCCACCCGCGGTCTCTTCCGAAAGAGGTGGTGAGAAGAAGGTAAGCGACCCCTGCACTCGTCCTAGCCGTCATGCCGGTGTGCACGATTGGTGGGGCATCCTTTTCGCGAGAAGAAGGTAAGGCAGGGGTCGCCAACTGGTGTAGTTAGTTGTCTTGTTGCGCCGGCATGCGTGTTGACTTTCCTGGACTGGCCTCTTCTGGAGCTCTCTGCTAGCCCATGGGTCACTTTCTCGTTGCGCTGGTGTGCGCAACAATTGCAGGTCCTTTTCGTCATGCCGGCGTGCACGGCGACTCTGTTTTTTTTTTTTTACAGGTTCCTTTACTTGTCGCGCCGGCCTGCATGGTGATCACGTTGCCTTCTTTGCGCCTGCACATGTTCGCACCTGCCCACCTCTCGGCCTAACTTGCACTTCATCGCACTGGCCTGTACCGCCCCCGCACCTGCGCCTGCACCCGCCACTCGCACCTGTGCCCGCACCCGCCGCTGGCACCTGCACCTGCACCTGCGTCTGTACCCGCCGCTTGCACCTGCGTCCGCACCCGCCGCTCACACCTGTGTCCGTGCCTGCCGTTCGCACCTGCACCTGCACCTGCATCCATACCTGCTGCTGGCACCTGCACCCGCACCCGTTGCTGGCATCTGCACCCGCACCCGCCGCTGGCACCTGCACCCACACCTGCATCCGCACCGGCCACTTGCACCTGCGTCTGCACCCGCCGTTCGCACCTGCACCCACCGCTGGCACCTGCATCCGCACCTGTGTCCGCGCCTGCCGTTTGCACCTGCACCTGCACCTGCGTCCGTACCCGCCACTGGCACCTGCACCTGCACCTGCATCCACACCTGCCGCTCGCACCTGCGACTGTACCCACCGCTCGCACCTGCACCCGCACCCGCCGTTCGCACCTGCACCCACACCCGCCGCTTGCACCTGCACATCTATTGTGTCCGCGTGCAGTCGTGCCTGTCGCCATCGTGCAGTTTGTTGCGTTGACCCACTGCGTCACACTCGCCGTCATGCTATTCATTGCGTTGACCACCACCCCACGTGCAATGGCCTTCTGCACGTCACTCACTCCTCACTCATGCATCCATGTCATCCCATCATATGACACTACTCTGGGGTT
>QLPG01027808.1:0-12139 GCA_003314385.1 Gomphus sp. MG54 | reverse complement strand
TTGAAGCCAATGCCACTACTCTTGGCCTGCAGGACTTGGCCATAGTCCACCCGACCTTTCGACAACACCCCCTCGGCAGTACCAAAGTCCGTCAGTATCCGACGCTTGACAAAATGGAACAGAATGTAAAAGGAAAATATTCAAGGTAATAAAAGTGAAGATGGATGTGCGAGAATATGGGGACAGATGTAATAAGTGGAGAATATTGAAAGTTGCATGTGATGCCAAGATGGATACATGAGGTGCATTGAATTCAAAGGCTGAAGGGTGTATGGTTGCATAGGTGAGTAAGCAGAGTTAAGCTGAATGGGCTGATTTGAATAGTCAGGCATGCCAGCATAGTGGTTCCTAATAGGTACCAAGAATCAGTTGGGGATGGAGATCTGAATGAAATATTACTCAAAAGCCCTGTTGATCAACAGATCATAGTGGGTGAGTCAATGGTGTCCAAGGATTGACAAGCAATTAGAGTCTAACAGATTTTTAGAGGTTGGAGTTGTTTCTTTATGAAACTGGTTGAGGGTTCAACAGTTGTTTTTTTGCATATCTAAGGAGGATGTTGATTCACAGGGAGTTGACAATGTTGGGGTCTGATGAAGTTTAGAGAGTCAGGGTTGGAGGGAGTGGATGCATTTTTTTTTGCTCTGTAGTTGCACAATTGGTTTCAACATGTCCAACTGGCATTGGAGTTGGAGGTCTACACTTTTATTCATTTTATTCTGAAGCATCCATAGCTTTGGAGGCCTCCTCATTTCCTCTACTATAGAAGCAGCATGTCCCTTGGTGGCTATGGCAGAGGATTTTGGGCATTCTTTGGCTATGTGGCCTGTCCTGCCACAGAAGAGGCAAAGGGTTTATTTGAAGTGGCATTGTTGCTCCTACAGTGTAAGTTTTCCATCCTTACCAAGTTTGGATAATAGGTACATGGTGGTCTTGCTACCATGGGTTTGCAGGTTGGCCAGTGTTGGCTATCTTATTGCCTGGGTTAGGGGTGGTATTCAGATTGGCGGAGGCTTTGCCTTTGTCATAGGGGTGGTTGGGAACTCTGGTGGAGGTGGATTCTCTAGCAACTTCTGACTGATGTTCTCAGTAATGGGTATCAATGGACTGGGACAGGAGGTGGAGTTAGAGTAGGGAGTGGGGCTTTCCTACCCTAGATATTTCATCCTTGATCCTGCTGGGGAGTCTGTTATAGAACTGGTAATGGAGTCTGGTATCACACCAATGGATGTGGGTAGTGAGTCAGTTAAACCTGACCACATATTTCATGATGCACTGGTTGTTGTACTTGCGGAGGTTTTCAATGTCAGCTTCACCTTCACCCTCTGGGTTATAGAGGTGGAAGTTGGTTTTGAGTTCAAAGACTAACTCTTCACAGTCATAAAACCAGGGTGGCTCATTGTGGGAGGTTAGGGCTGGTTTGAACCAGTCCAGAGTGGTTCTGGTCAGGTATAACAGCACTTTGAACTGTCGGAGTCAAAGGTGTCAAGGTGATCATAGAAATTTAGACTACACTGTATGAGGAATGCATGTAATTTTTTTGAGTCAGACCCATCAAAGGGGTCTGGGTCCTGGACCTTGGTTTTGGGGTACTGACTTCTTAGGGCTGGCCAAGTTCCTTGCCAGCATAGTGATGGCCTTGGTGAGGTTCAGCACATTACTTGAATGTATGGAGGGGGCTAGTCATGCTGGGGATGGTACTGCCAAATTGGGTGGTGCTGAGGTAGGTGGTGCCACAGAGGGTGGTGCTGGAGTAGGTGGCACCTGAGAGGGTGGCATCTGGGGAATTACTAGAGGGTTATTCTGAGGAACAAGGAATGGGTTGGTCAGGGTCGAGTGCAGATGTAGGTTCATGCTTTATACTCTGGAATCAGATGATGGCTTTGGAGGGGGTACAGGGGTCTAAGGGGTATAGATGCTGGGTCCAGCAATGGGTAGATCCCAGGGTATGGATGCATGGCAGAGGGAGACCTGGGCAATTGTCTATAGGGCTTGTGCACATGTGGTGCATCTTATGACGATCAGGAATGTGAGTTTGAATATGCTGTTAAATCTGCATGTCAGGCACTTAATTAAGCAGGTACGAAAGGATTCTATAGGTTTCCAAAGGGATTCTACAGGGGTGGAAGATTCCATGGATGAAGGGGGTCAAAGGTCATAAGGTTAGATTGTCATAGAGATGGAAGTGTCAGAAGGTAGATGACAAAGCATCAGGACTTAGGCTGGTGGTCAGCTTGCAACAAAGACTTGGACAAGTAGTCATTGCAGACATTCAAGGTCAAAGGGACTTGGCTTCAACTTATCTGTTGCACCCTCCTCAATTGTCTGTCCCTAATTTCAGAAAGTTGGAAATATGCATGCAGATGCTAAGTCAGAATTAGGCTGGAAACTTTAGTTGGAAACTAGATGCAATCAATCAATATTCAAACTGGCAAACAGTCCAGTTGACTTGAGGTTTATAAACATGTAGACTACCTTGGATTTCCTACTGTCTGGTCTAAAGACAAGGGGAGGGAGGAAATACAAAGGGCAATAGAAAACAAAGAACAAGGGAAGTAAGGTATGCAAGAACCCTTGAGGTGCCTATCATGAAAGCAAATTTTAGAGTTATGGGATTGAAGAACTTCAGGATTGTAGAGCTATGGATTGTGGAAAGAAACTATGGAATGGGTAGGCAGAGGATCATCTTTTCAATAATTATGACCATAAAATCTCCAGGAACAGTAGGGGCAGTCATACGACTGAGTTAGATCAGATCAAGAGGCATGGATCTCTAACAATTAGCCATGCTTGTCAATTATGGTTCTTCTGACTGCTTTATTGAATCACAAGTAGTATAAAAATATTCATTACCTACTAGTTCCATACCTCTGATTCCTCTGAAATTATTTGATAGCTCCACTAACTCAACCATCACACAGGCTACTACTCTCCCTATCTATTTTCTGACTGGCAAAAGTCAGACAGTTACTTTCTATATAACTTCAATGGATGGCAACTGCCCTGCAGTACTTGGCTACAACTGGCTCACCCACCACAATCCATTGATTGACTGGGTATTGGGCAGTATTACCTTCAAGACCTCGGAACAAGCCCCCATGCCAACCTCTCTGGCTACTTCAGCTTGTAGCACCTCACTTCTTTGCGACCCTTTGCCACCTCTGAAGTTGAAAACACCTCAGATAGCACTAGTAAATGCTGATTCATTTGTGCATGCTTGCAAACTAGAAGGCTCCCAGGTGTTCCAACTCAACCTTGCTGACCTTGACAAATTTGCTTGTGGGTCAATGATGGTTAACTCCTTTAAAACCCCAGACAGCATCAAGCAACATGTCCCTGAACAGTACCATGACTTTGCTGATGTGTTTAGCAAATTTCAAGGTAACACACTGGCCCTACATAGGTCTTACAACCTTAATGTCAACCTCAAGGAAGGGACCTCACCACTTCTCGGTCACATCTCTTCACTTCAAGAATTTAGCAAATTCCTCAATGAACACCTCAACATAGGCTTCATTTGCCTATCCCACTCCTTGCATAGAGCACCCATACTATTTGTACAAAAAAAGGATGGTCTCTTATGACTCTGTATAGACTTTTGTGGTCTTAACAGGATCACAAAGAAAGACTGGTACCTACTCTTGCTAATATCAGACTTTTTAGATCTATACAAAAATCAACCTCTGACATGCCTATCACCTCATTCAAATTGCAGAAGGAGATGAATGGAAAACAGCTTTCAGGACTCACTATGGATCCTTATAATGGCTTGTCATGCCCGTTGGTCTCTCAAACACCCCTGTAGCTTTCCAACAATTCATGAATGATATATTTGGCAACCAGTTGGACATCCCCACTATCATCTATCTGGATGACCTTCTCATCTACTCTAATGATAAGACCTCACACATTGAACACATCAGATAAGTTTTGCAATGACTATAAAAGCACAGTCTATATGCCTACAAAGATAAGTGTTCCTTCTACCAGACCTTGGTGGAATACCTCAGGTACATATTGTCACCTGAGGGGATCACTATGGCAGAAGACAAATTCCAGTGCATATTACAATAGCCTGAACCTCAGAAGGTTAAGAATGTCCATTCTGTCAAGCCATGGGTACTGACAAACTTTGGGACTGCCAAAAGGTCGGGCAGACAGCAGCCAAGTCCTGCAGGCCAGGAGTAGTGGCATTGGCTTCAACATACTCATGCATTGTACCCTACTTGCCATGCATGCCACCGATTTACAACAGATGGATACTCGAGAGGATACTGATGATGCTGGCCTGAGTCGAGGACTTAACAGAGGAGAAGAAGGTAGATGGGTATCAAGTGTCGGGTACTGACGGACTTCGGTACTGCCAAGGGGTGTTGTCGAAAAGGTCGGGCGGACTATGGCCAAGTCCTGCAGGCCAAGAGTAGTGGCATTGGCTTCAACGTACTCGTGCGTTGCACCCTACTTGCCATGCGTGCCACTGAATTTGCAACAGACAGATACTTGGGGGGATGCTGAGGATGCCGGCCCGAGTCGAGGACTTAACAAAGGAGAAGAAGGTAGAAGGGCCTAAGCCTAGTCGATACCCAGAATGAGGAAGTATGTACATCCATGTCCTACTTATATAGGTTAAGAAGCGACATGTGGAATAAGGAATGTAGGACAACAAGATATGCAGAGCATGTGGTCGTTGTCCACAACGAACAAAATTAGAACAAGGAATGCAAAGCGGGGATAGAACAATAAAAGGCAAGATAATAGGATTGTGACTCAAAATGGGACAATAGGGAGTGGCCGAGTATAAAACAATGGGGTCATGTCTGAGGATAATACAAGGACAGGAAGTCCCGAGGTGAAATGGACCGAGGAGTGCAGATGGCAGATGTGCTGAGCCGGGACCGGTGCACCAAGTATTATGTAGGCAACGTGGGCACTTGGTCGTGGATATAGGATGATTGCTCGGTCGGCACTGCCGGCGGATGGGTCTCGGTATGTGGACTTGACAATGGGCCTAATCCTAGTCGATACCCAGAATGAGGAAATATGTACATGCATGCCCTACTTATATAGGTTTAAGGAGCGACATGTGGAATAAGGAATGTGGGACAACAAGGTATGCAGAGCATGTGGTTATTGTCCACAATGAGTAAAATTAGAATGAAGGAATGGAAATGGGGATAGAACAATAAAAGATAGAATAATAGAAACATGACCAAGGATAGGACAATAGGGAGTGGCCAACTATAAAACAATGGAGCCATGGCCGAGGATAATACAATGACAGGAAGTCCTGAGGTGAGGCAGATCAAAGAGTGAGGAGTAGGCATGGTGGGATTAATGGATGGTGAGTGGCATAGAGTATGTGAGGGGTGAGGACAAGGAGTGTAGGTGGTAGATGTGCCGAGCCAAGACCGGCGTACCAAGTGATATGCATGTGGCATGGACACTTGGACATGGACATAGGATGACTGCTCGGTCGGTGCTGCTGAATTAACGTGTCTCGGTACATGTACTTGACACATTCCTTCCTTGGCTTTGTGAACTTTTACAGATGGTTCATTGACAATTACTTGGCAATCACCATTCCCCTTACCAGACTAATGGGAAAAAAATTGCCATGGAATTTCACCAAGGAGTGTAGAGAAGCTTTTGATAAGCTTAAGATGGCATTTACTTCTGCACCCATCCTGACTCACTGGATTCTTATTGATCCTTTGATTGTGGGGACAGATGCATCTGATTATTCCCTCGCTGCCATTCTCTCTCAGAGAACTGTAAGGGCAACCCTCTTGCAGCCTCTCTGAGGTGTCTTGGAGGTGTGCTAAGCAGGGGGAATCCAAAGGTTTAATTATAACTACTACCTAAATAATGTGGGGCCCTCACCTAAGCAGGGGGAATCCAAAGAGGAAAGTCTAAGGATCCCGCTGCTGGTGAACCCCTTTTATACCCTTTATGTAAGTGGTCCATGCACTAGCTTACAAATCAATACATCGGAGTTTGTAAAGCCAACTTCCTGGTACTAAGTCCAAGGCTTGGGTGTTTATTCCGGATTCCATTCACCATGTTTCAAGATTATTCCTGCTTCCACTTGGTGGTCCTTTTGGACTTTGGCATCTTAGCCTTGGAGTTGTTCAGAGTTTGAAACAAGACTTCAGGCCTGGATCAGGCCTCGGAGTTGGTCGGAGTTCAAAATAGGACTTCGGACTTGAATCAGGTTTTGGAGAGGGTCGTCCTCTGACAAGAAGCTTGGATGGAGAACTCCACCCTATAGTGTTTCATTCTCAAACTTTCACTCACCTGAACTTGATTACAACATTCACAATAAAGAGCTTCTCACTATCTTTGAAGCTTTCTAGCATTGGCAACACTACTTGGAAGGTTCAGCAGACCCAGTTAATGTCATCACAGATCACAAAAATTTAGAGTACTTCTGTACTACAAACTAGACAACAAACTAGGTTGTCTGAATACCTCTTCCAGTTTAACCTCATTATATGGTTCAGACCCAGATGGCTCAGCATGAAACCAATTCACTTACTAGATAATTGGATATCTACCTTAGGGAGGAGATGAGGGACTATGCCACCATTAACCCCCAGAACCTTAGGCCATTTTTCATGCAACAGCAATTGGCATCATCCCTGCAAGCTATAAACCTCACTGAACCGTCTTAAGAGCAACCATGCTCATGGATACTGAATGAATCCTTACCGACATTCATCAACATCTTGCCTCCGACTCCACAGCTCAGAAATATATCAGATCTGCTGAAGCTCTCAAGTGGCAGACCAACCCAGATGGTCTACTACTCTTTGATGGACAAATCTATGTTTCTGAGGTTCAAGACTTATGCCTACAAGTCTTACAGTTCAAACACAACCATATTCTTTCAGGATACTTTGGAATCAATAAGACCTTAGACCTCATCAGGTGTGACTTCAATTGGCCTGGCATCAGATCCTACATTAAGGACTATTGTGAATCCTGTACCACATGCATGCAAAGCAAGCCCCAACAGCACAAGTCCTATGGACTACTCAAGTGGCTCCCTGTCCCAGAGAAACCTTGGAATTCAATATCCATGGACTTCATCAATCAACTTCCAAGCATCCTCTGGATTCATGGCCATTCTAGTCATCAGTTACTGCTTCTCAAAGAAAGGAATCTTCATTTCCACCACTAACACAATACCCTCACCAAAGCTTGCAGAACTCTTTGTCCTACAGGTATTCTCCAAGCATGGCATACCCACTCATATAACCTCTGACCAAGGTTCAGAATTTGTGTCACACTTCTGGCAATCTCTCAGGAAGGGCCTAGATATGAAACAGCACTACACTTCTGGATACCACCTCAAAGGTGATGGACAGACCAAGTGTACTAATCAAATGTTTGAGCAGTACCTCCACATCTATTGGAACTACCAGCAGGAAAATTAGGCCTCTCTTCTCCCTTTAGCAGAATTCAAATACAACAACACTCCCAGTGTCACTACCAGAGGCTCACCATTCTTTGCAAACAAAGGCTACTACCCCAACCTTACCATCTACCCCAAACAAGACCTCATATCCTCACAAGCCCAAGACTTTGTAATTGACCTAAATGAACTTCACCAAGAACTTTGCCAAGCCATCTTTGATGCATAACAAGCCTACCAAACCTCAACCAACACCCAGCAACTTCCCACACCGAAGTTTGAGATCAGCAACCTTGCATTCAGCAAGGCACAATTATTTAGAACAATGCACCCTACCAAGAAGCTTGCTGAGAAGTTTTTGGGTCCTTTTGAAATCATAGCTTGCCCTGGTACTCACTCAGTTACCTTGAAACTTCCAGATTACATGAAAGCAGTATACCCTATTTTCCACATTTTGATGCTTGAACCAACCTCACCCAATACCATCCCAAACTATATACAGCCACCTTCACCTCCCATCATAATCGATGGAGATCCAGAGTTTTAAGTCTTCAAGGTTTTGGACTCCAAGATCAAAACCAGACACAAGGCTTACAAGCTACTGTATTTGGTTTGATGGGTAGGCTACAAAGGAACTGATGAGGAAACCTTGTGGATCCTTGCAACCAAACTTGATCACACTTCTGAACTTGTTCATGACTTTCACAAGTTTTACCTGTCCAATCCAGGACCTCTAGCTATCTTTTAGAAGAAAACCCTTGTTTCCACTCTAATTGTGCCTACATAATCCTAGTCATCAAAATCAATCTGACATTCTGAACAACTGTTACCACTTCCCCCATTCCCTGATGTTGTGACAAACGGTGGAAGGAATGGAGAGAAGGGAGTGAGGGATGAGAAAAGAACCAAAACATACCTGCATATGTATTCTGTATAAATCTGGAGAGAATAGTGTAAACTAGTGTACAGAAGATGTATTAGTGAGTATGCAGTGGAAAGTAGTACAGAACACGGACTTACTAGTAGTGACTGTGCGAGGGACTCAAACCGGCGGCAACTTAGATACTAAGCGCCCAGATGACCAGGAGATACAGGGGCCAGAGGAGCCGAAATGTATGGAATACAGAAGGAGATGAAGGGAAAACAGATAGGAGGGGATAGAAGGAACATAGGGGAAGAGACTCACATGTAAAGGAACAAGAACTGAGGGAACCGGGACACATATATGCAGTCACCGAGGACAGATGACTGAGAAACAGGAGAATGAGAAACGAGACACAGCCTAGAGAGGCGATAAATGTTGCAGACAGGAAGGGAACAAAGGGGAAGTCATTCTATTCAAATGGCACCACTGACAGGTGTCATATTTCTATGAAGATTCCATCGGGGCAGCCCACAGTGGGCCGACCCTGCATATGCTCCACAAAATCCATTGATTACGGATCATATTCTAGTTACATGATTTATTTGTATAAAGACAAAGTAGTTACAACGAATACGAACAGTCTCTCATACCGAAAACCCCCCGTACTTATATTTGATATCTACTCGACGCACTCACGTGACGTCAAACCGCATTGGGTCAAAGCACTACTCATCGTCATTCAAGACTGCGGACCCAGCAGGGATAACTATATAAGTACTATCTATTGTGCTCACGTCTTTAATAACATATTCTATTATTGTGGATCACCCACAATCGACCTACACGACCTACGGTCACATCGCCGCCAGCTCCTCAGACCAGCGCTTACATACGATCGACCCACCGTGTGTCGTCTGCGTAAGAGCATATAATCACATAGAAAATTAGCTACACATCCCTTAGCTACACATCTTTGTACTACAGTAGCTAGTCCATCCACCAACCATTATCCTCCATCACAGTAATTAAGACCTGACACTAAATCTTCTAACATCCTTACACACTCCCTTATCCTCCTGACCTCACTCTTGACTTCTCTCATCTTGTCCAGAAGCTGCCCCATAACCTTTGACAACCCCTGCACCAAGCTTGTGATGGTGGAAATTGGGAAGACATTAGGAGCCACTCTAGTAGTTAGAGGAGGACAGGGCATTAGAATCTTTGTCAGGGATTGGGAGTCAGGAGGGGAGGAGAGGGAGGCAGGTGACAACACCAGTTGGCCAGGATTAGGTGTCACCGAGGATTCCTGTGGTGTATATACCTTGGTCTCTTCTGCAGCTGATCTTCAACCTCACTCTGACTCTTGCTTGACCGATTGTCACTCTCCTCAACCAGATTTAAAATGACGACCTTTTGTTTTGCCTTGCCCCTACCCTGTTTCCTGTTCTTCACAGAAGTACCTCAAGTTCCCTTACCTCACCATGCCACCCTACAAGCAATTCCACAAAGAGAATACCACATGCAAGCCCTGGGATCCGTAATTCCCCCCACCATCTTATGAAGACATGTATTCTCATGTTTCCTACAGCATGAACACAACTCCTTGGACCACCTCACCAGGGACCAGTCCACCTCCCAGTTTCCATCCAGTAATGTTTTCTGGTAAAACACCGGATTCAACATCCCATTGTTTATGTGGTAGACAAACTGGATTCTGGTATGTTATACATCATTGTCAGTCGAACATCAGAAGGGAGGTAACAGCAGAGACTTATCCTAGAAAGTTTGAGCGATGACCCCTCAACCCATGGAATGCCCATTTCATGAAGTTTCTGCATCCGATTGATAGCCGACGCAACCTCGGGATTGACCATAATGACGATTATGCTGGAATTGGCAAAGCTATCAACATGCACCCCAACAAAGTTACCAGTAGTGAGGGCAATTTGAAAGGCTGTACGGTTAGATGAGCTGGCGATTGTGGATGAAGACCATCAGCCTGTCACGATCCCTTTAAAACGCCGTCACATGAGTGTGGCAAAAAATTACGATTTTATCTTTGATCTGGCCAGCTTTGCGGTTCATTTTAGATATTTGAAGTTGTCTTAAAATCTTAAATGACGTTTCAATTTGGATGTTTAAATACTTTGTCATATATAATGGTATATGTTAAATCGTGGGGGTGTTGGAAGGAAGATTTACTGTCGCAAGGGTGGGATATTTCTAGCCTTCGAGACCTCGATGTGGGTAATGAGTGTAACGGGTGTGGCTCTCGATGGGAAACGGTGGAAGCCACTGGGAAGAGGGTAATCCTGCAGGTGGCTGTCAGAGAGCTGGAAGGGGAGACGAGTACCAAATGAGACTATCGTGAGATTTCTATCATGTTACTGTGTATCAGAGTCAACGCACATTCCACACCGGTTTGCAGTACGTAAGACACACGCATATTTGGGATCCGTTCGTGCAGGCGCAAGGTAACTGCTAGTACTGGGCCATTTTTGAGCCATTTAGTTTGAAAATCATTACACAACTTATTCAATCCAATATGAAGCGTCCTGTACCTAAAATAAATATGTAAAATTACCAAAGAAAACTTGTTTTTCAGGCACTGAACAACCCGAGTTGAATTTTCTTGTGGAAATTTTACATGATGTCTTTTGTTACAGGGTGCTTTATATGATGTTGAATAAGTTATGTATTGATTTTAGAACTAAATGGCCGCGAAATGACTGAGTACTAGCAGTTTTCTTTTCGCCCGCACGAACGGATACAAAATACGCGTTCGCCTTGCTGCAAACCGGTGTAAGGACTATAGTGATCTCGTTCCCAGATACAATAATAATGCGAGCAGGGAGAGAAGAGTTGGGACCCGTCACAAAACGCCAACTACCAGCATCAGAAGGCAAACTTTGATATCCGAGGTTTGTAAACCGTGGGAGTTCGAACAATTTTTGGTGTCCTGTTTGTACTTGTTTAGCCGCCCAGGGTCCGCTTATAAGGCAGCGGCCTCGCGCCAAGGTTGCCCCAGTTCTTCCACCACCCACCGCCATCCACTGACAGGCGAACACCCATTGACACGACCAATGGCGTACTTTATTCCTCTCTTCACTGATATACCTGCTCTCCATGCTGGTGTTCCTCGCCAGCGGAGACGCCGCACAGCCACGAATATCATGGCTGGCTCCTTCGACCCAGTTCCCATCTTTGCTACCGCCTACGACATGAGTAGGCGCGACCCGAGCATAAATCAATCAACTCCCATCCCCGCTCTTCCCTTTCCCTCCGACGTCGCCGCCATCGCGCCTCCCGACGCACGTCGCTCCGGTACGAAGAAGGGCAGGATGTCCGCGGTGAAAAAACCGCGCAAGCTCCTGCCCCTGAGTCAGGCAGCCGACAATTCCGTGTCCTCTGGCAATTCCAAGAACACGAAGCAAGCCCTTGCCGGGGACAGGGAGAACGAGGACACCTTCATGTCCGATGGAAAGTCCAGCGAGTCCCTCCCTCTGCCGCCCCCTTCTTCGACGCGCGGACACTTAGACACCGGGCCGGTGGACCCACTCACAGTCCGCCCCAATGCCTCCGGCATTAGGGAGGCCCGGTCCTCCAATGCGTCCGACGCCCGGACGCTCAAGCGCAAGCGTTCCGCTCGCATCCACCCCGATAATACTCAGCCCTCCTCCCCCACCGCCGGGATGCCGCGCAGCAAGAAACCGCGCCTCTCGGACGCCCCCGCGCACGACGATCACTCGCGCAATCTTTATTCTATTTCCCCATCCCTTACCCCCTCTTGCTCCCTCACGCCCGTGTCCGAGCCGCCTGAGCTTCCCCCAGTCACTCACTCTTTCCCAGAGTGAGTCTGT
>QLPG01027736.1:0-19148 GCA_003314385.1 Gomphus sp. MG54 | reverse complement strand
GATCACTGTGGACAATGCCTCCATGTGGTTGCCTCATACTTTATTGTTTCCATTCCTTATGCCACCCTGTTCCACATCTTGCTTCTTAACTAGAAAAGTAGCGGGATGTATGTAGATAGTTCTTCACTCAGAATATCAATTGATTTGCACCCCTTTGTCTGCTCTCTATTTCTAAAGTCCTTCGCTCGAGCCGATGCCCTTGGCATCCTCTCAAGGCTCCTCTCGCCATCCAAATTAGTGGCACGCACAGAACAGCAGGGTGCAACGCAAGAGCACGTTGAAGCCTAGCCACCCCGTAACAGTTTGCAGGACTTAACCGATATCTCGGCGTCACCGAATCTTGACAGACACGTCCAAGGCACGGACTTGGCGTGGAGTACCTGGGTGCAGACGGTAGAAGTCGGTGACAAGGTCAGGAGCCCAGACATTGTCTTAGTTCTCCCATGAATTCTCTTCATAGCCATAACCTTTCCATTTGATAAGGAATTGTAGTTGATTTGCTCTCATCTGGCTATCGAGTACTTGTTCGACCTCAAAGTGTTCCTCTTCGTTGATGAGAATCGGCTGCAGTGGAAGGGGCTGTCGCCTACTCAGGATGGGGTCTGCCAGGGCTGGGGTGAGTTTGACAATGGGGAAGACCGGGTGAAGATGGCTCAAGGCCTTTGGGAGATGAAGTCAGTATGCGTGAGACCCCACTCATTCCTCTACGAGGTAGGGGCTGAGTTGCCTGTGCACTAGTTTCTTGGACAGCCAATTAGTGTGAATATCGCTAGCATTGAGATACACCTTGTCACCCAGGATGAATGTCGGTGTCGGCTGGTGCCTACGGTTGTAATAAGTTGCCATATCATCCTTTGCCTTTACCAGGGCCACCTTTGCTTCCGAAAGTGCTCCCTCCATCCACTCCTTGAACTCATTTACAGACTTGAGGGGGGTTGGTGTGGTTCAAATCCCATCCACGGGTGTCTGCCCATGTCCAGCAAGAAGGGGGACTCATGGGTTGAGGTGTGAATGTGGTTATTGTACTGGAATTTGGCTAGGGATAGGAGGTCATCCCAGTCGTCTTTCCTCTCATTGATGAAGAGGTGGAGGTACTGTTCCAGCTCTTGGTTCACTCGTTTGGTCTGACCATCCGTCTGTGGGTGGTAGGCCATAGAGGCTGCCAAGCGAATGCCTAGTAAGCAGTAGAGCTCCCACGTGAACTCGCGGATGAATTGCACCCCTTGGTTGGACACCACTACCCTCGGCAACCCATGCAGCTTCCAAATGTGGTGTAGGAAGAGTCGTGCTGCTCCAGCCGCCATTACTGTCGTGTGAGTCGGTATGAAGTGCACCTGTTTTGATACCAAGTCTACCATGTTCATCACAGCATCGTACCCATGCACATCGGGGAGCTCCACTACGAAGTCTACACTTATGGTATCCCACCATGCCTTGGGGATTGGGAGTGGGTGGAGTTCCCCAACTGGTCATTGTCTCTGGACCTTCGTCCATAGGCACAGGTCGCACGTCTTGGTGTACTTGCTGATGTACCGAGACATGTGAGGCCACCAGTAGTTTCAGGAGACGAGTTCGAGGGTCTTCTAGTGACCGGGATGCCCTACCACCTTGGAGTCATGGTGATGGGCTATGATCTATTGCCAGAGGCCTCTCACATCTGGAACGTATGCCTTGCCTTGGAAGGTCAACAACCCATCGGCCTCCGCCCATTCGGCTGAAACCAACAACCTCCCTCCTGCTTCCTGCAGTTTCCTCACTGCCTCTACCACTTCGTCCTCTAGTGTCTCTCTGGTTAGCACCCTCTTCAGTTCTCGGATGATCCCCCACTCTTCCCCTTCCAGCACCACTCCTTCTAGGGCCTGTATCACGAACAGCTCTGGTCGGAGCAAGACTAGGTCTCTATTGTTGCCCGCGCCCGATCCATGGTCTGACCGATGCGAAAGCACATCGGACTTCCCCATCACTACTCCCAGTCTGTGCCACAGGTCGAAGTTGAAACGCAAGAGGTAGAGAGACCAGCGGGCTTGTTGCTGGTTCAACTTCTTTGAGGATCGGAAGTACTCTAGGTTCTTGTGGTCGGTCCAGATCTCGATGCAGTGTTCAGCACCCTCTAAGAAGTGTCTCCACTCCTCTAAGGCCCAGATGATGGCAAGCATCTCCTTATCGTGGATCTCATAGTTCCTCTCTACTGGGGAGAGGCTTTTTGAGTAAAAGGTGATTGGGTGCCACTTGCCATCCTTGCGTGACTGCTGCGAAAGGACCACCCCCGTGGCTATGTCAGAGCTGTCCGGTTCCACTTGGTAAGGGCAGGTATCGTCGGTGAACCCAAGGATGGGCACTGTCGTGAACTTTGTCTTGAGCCCTTCAAAGGCTGTCCATTCCTTGTCTCCCCACTTCCACTTTGCATCCTTCTTCACAAGTTCGAACAACAGCCTGGCGTGGTGCAAGAATCTCTTGATGAACCTCTGATAGAAATTGGTGAAGCCTAGGAAGGCCTGCACCTCTTTTTGGTTTGACAGAGTCGGCCAACCCATGACCCCTTCCACCTTGATAGGGTCCATTTCCACCTTGCCATGAGATATAATGAGGCCCAAGTACTCGATCCTGGTCCATTCAAACTCAGACTTCTCCGGCCAAAGGTAGAGTTTGTGGGCGCTTAGTCGTTCAAGGACCTCTCAAACGACTCATCGATGCTCTTCGAGAGTCTCGGTGAAGATGAGGATGTCATCCAGGTACACACACATGTGTCCCTCTATTACAAGGTCCTGAAAGATGTCGTTCATCATGGTTTGGAATGTTGCAGGGCTATTAGTGAGGCCAAAGAACATGACAAGGGGCTCGAACAGTCCCCGGTTCATGTGGAACGCCACCTTCCACTCGTCTCCCTCCTTGATCCGCACATTATTGAACCCCCATCACACATCCAACTTGGTGAAGTACTTGGCTCTTCAAAGTTGTGCAATGAGCTCCAAGATGATGGGAAGGGGGTACCGGTTCTTCACTATCATCGCATTGAGTACCCGATAGTCCTGGACCAGTCGGAGGGAGCCATCCTTTTTCTTGATAAAGAACACAGGACTTCCCATGGGGGATTTCGAGGGGCAGATGCATCCCGTATGCAGGTTCTCCCATAAGAACTCATCCAGTTCTCGCTGTTCGCTTGGAGAGAGAGCGTACCCTTTATAAGCCAAGAGTTTTTCTCCGGCCTCCAGTTTGATAGCGTGGTCCCACATCCTCTGCTCGGGGAGAGAATCAAAGGACTCCTTCTCGAAGAGGTCATTAAAGTCTTGGAGATAGGGCGGGATCATCCCTTTCTCTTTGGGGGGGTGCTCCGGAGCATCCGTTTGGCCAATTGCTGTGCAGTTGTGGCAGCCACGATGGTAGCGATTGGAACATCCAGGAGGGCCATGGTCGCAAAAAGGCAATCACCTGGTTCGAGGAAGGGCACACTGTCGTCAATACTTTTGCATTCTTCCGACTCATCGGTCATCATGCCTGGCAACGGGCCAGTCCAAAGAGTCCAAACTGCCATTTCCTCTTGACGTTCTTTCTCTAGCTTAACCCGGCAGGTGTGGCATTGGTCAGGGCACTGGCTTAGCATGACTTCTTGCATATGCCAGTTGACTTCAGGGTTATGATTGTGGAGCCAGGGATAGCCAAGGATCATGTTGTGCTTTCCCAGATTGGTCACAGCAAACATGGCCTGTTCCGAGTGGTCTTGATAGTATAAGATCACATCAACAACGTGTCGGATTGCTCCTCCCTCGTTTGGGGTACCGTCAATGTTGTACACTGGTGCGGGTCGGGTTAATGGGCACAAGTTCAATCTTTCAGCAACCGCAAACTTCTGGTCTATGAACAGTCCCGTAGCTCTGCTATCTAGTAGGGCGGTCACTCCCTTAACCTTGGCAGTGTCGGTAGTCTGTATCTCTACCTTGAGGTTCAGCAAGTTCAGCGAGGGGGTGGAAGCTACTACATAATGTTTTGGGAGACTGCATTCCCAATGTTTCAACCTAGGAAGGGGGAATGGTAGTTTCAGTGGAGTCGGTTCGGGAGTGTCTGTATCGCTTACAGCTGAGGCATCATCGTCTGAATCCCAAGTTGTATTCTCCATATCAGAGTCTATAGACAGAGCAGCAAAGTGATTAAACAAGGGCAGCAAGGGCACATCCTTTACTTGCTGCCTTAGGCAAAATCCCCCAAATCCACATCTTCAACGTCTCCAGCCTCGTCGGTATCTCGAAGGTCCGTGGAGACCATCCAGTACTCTAGCATCTCTTCACGCTCTTCTGCCACCATGAAATGCACATTATATGCCTGAGGGCATTCTTGGGTGAAGTGGCCGGCCTTGCCACATCATCGGTACATGAGTGGCAGAGGATACCGCCACCTGGTTACATCAACATCCATTGGTGCAGGCCCAGGGGGTGGCATCAGGGGAATAAGCGCCGACGATGTTCTAGGGGGAGCAGGCATTGCTTGCTTAGTCGAAGGTTAGATGGGCTTTCAGCTAGGCTGTGGCATGGAGGTGTGTAGTGATGGGAATCGAGGCCCCTGAAAGGCTTTGTTTGCTGTGCGTGTGAGAGCTACCACTCACACTGCAGTGTACCATGCCGAGATGTCATCATCCTTCAGTCTCCCATCTAGCATCAGCGCGATGCGACTTTGGATAGTGGGGTTGAGGCCTCGTCAGAATTTCATGACGATAGACCATCCATCCATGTATTCGGCCTTTCCGACTAGGTCTTTGGATTGGTCAATATACTCATCAACCGAACACTTGCCTTGGTGGTACTGGCATGACTCTAATTGATTTGCTGCCTCAGTGGCCTCATGGAGGGGGTAGAAGTGTTCCTGAAAGGCTTCCACGAAGGCCATCCAGTTGGCATAGAGCAGCCTGCCTGTTTTGCTTCATGCGTGAACACTTGGCTGGAGAAGGTCGCTGCTCTCCCTGTCTTCATAAAGGACAGTGCCCAGAGGTTCTGAGACTGCTCGTCAGGGAAATCGGCAGCACAGACGCCGAGGTACAAGGTGCAAGACTGCATGAACACATGCCTGTGCAAATGGTCACCATCGAACTCGGAGGGCTTTGCAGGCTCTACCATTCGTTTCACGGGCTGCCAAATGTGGGTCTGGAGGCCTGCCACTAGATTCGTCGTGGTCACCTGTAGCATGTTCAGTCTCGTCTCTAGATCCTGCTTCTCTCTTCTTTCTCTTAGTAACTCCTGTTCTATATCAGCCAGTCGGTCCAATAACTCCTGGGCCGACGGCAAGTCCATGGAGAATAATGTTTTTGTAAGTGAACGAGGAGGGGGCGCCGCTGTCGCTATTTCTGAAGAAATTCAATTTGGAGTCATACAAAGGGGGAGGCGGTGCTCGAAGGAGAGAGTTTTCTACTGTAAGGGCAACCTAAGCAGGCATTCTACCCTGGGGCAGTGCACTGGTGAAGGGGGATCCAAAGATTTAGTATGGTACCTAATACATGGGGACTAGCCTACCTGGCGAAGGGGGATCCAAAGAGAAAATTCTAGGGAACCCTTTGCCCACTGACTACTGTATATAAGCACCATTGCTATGGTACTCCATGCTCTACTGGGAATCACCCTCCGTACCGACCAGGAAGTTCCGCCAGGGCCTCAACACTGAGAATGAACAACAAAAGGAGAGCCAAGGGTTATAGTCGATGCTTCTAAAGGGTACTCACCAACAGGGATGATGGTTTGGTGCGCAGTACGTTCAGTACTGCCGTGAGTGGGTCGAATGGATCTTGGTCGGCAGGTGTGGAATACAGGTGGGTCGATGCTGGTTGGCATTCATGATTGGGGGTTCCCCTGACAGTAACTATTATATTTGGAAGGAAGGGGGTGGAAATATTTTTTCATGGGAGTCAGCACTTGATTCTAGAGGTCCACTATAGCTCATCATCTCAAGGCTTGTGAGCTTTTACTAGACTTATCATGATCCTGCTAAGTCTATTGATATCCACCTCTATGTTATTAAGACTACCTATTAGACACTCAAGAGTCTTGGTTGTATTATTGATGATACAGAGACCATAGATATCCTGTCAAAGTAGGGTTCACCATGCCTCGGTTCACTCAGTTGTACCAGCCAATTGTCTACTGTATAATTCTACATACAAGTGACCAAGCCAAAACACTTACTAGTCACCTATATATAGGTCTCAGCTTGGTAGACTCACTTCATTTGTTTAGTTCATCATACTCCTTATCTTACTTCATTTTGCTTATTCTTCTATATTTGCTTTACTTTGGTATGTTTTGCTTATGCCTAGTCATATATGTCCATTCTCTATGTCTCATCTCTATGTCTGTTTATTTTATTTACATTTCTTATGCTACTGTAAGGGCAATCTAAGCAGCTGCTCTACCCTAAGGTGGTGTACTAGTGAAAGGGGATCCAAATAATTTAGTACAGGACCTATATACACAATGACTAGCATACCTGACAAAGGGGGATCTAAAGAGAAAACTCTAAGGAACCCTTTGCCTACTAGCTATGACTATACAGTAGGGGACCAAACTGTTCAAGTGTTTTGAACATTTGTGTTGTACTGTAAATAACAGGAGGATTACATAATCAAAAAAATATGATGTAATTAGTGGAGATAGCTTTGCTTCTGAACTTGTGGTCACAATTAAGATGATTATGTAACTCTCAATATTCATTGAGATATTAATTATTTAAAGAAATGAAGCATTTGAATGGTTTTGTCCCTCATATTTTTTAAATAAGAAATGGTATATATAAGTACTTGGTAAAGCCCCTATTTGCTCTCATCATTGCCTGCACCTTTCTAGGCATGCTCTCAATCAACTTTTGACACACCTCTGGCTCTATCTTCTCCCATTCCAGTCCAATCTTCTCCCATAGCTCATGCACTCCACTAAAGGGGTGTTCATAGTCAGAAAGGCACTTTTTGACAATAGTCCAGAGGTGTTCAATGGGGTTTAGGTCAGGGGACTGAGCTGGCCACTTCATAACCTCATAGTCATGGTCAGAAAACCATTCAATGGCCTTCTTGCATGTGTGCTTGGGGTCATTATCCTGTTGAAAAATAATGTCAGTAGCATCTTTACCATAATACTCCGAAGCTCATCATCAAAAATCTGCCTATAGAACTCCCCATCCATCCTTCTATCAATTTTGCCAATATAACCAGGTCCTTCCTACAACATACAACCCTATACCATTACAGAACCTCCATCAACTTTATTGTTCCCTCAACTAGCCTATCATTCAAAGGCTCTCCAGCCTTTTTTTACACCTATCTCCTTCCATCTGACCCCAATCGATTGATTTTGGTCTCATCTGACCAGACAACATACTACCAGTCCTCTAGAGTCTACTCCAGATGAGCTTCTGCAGACTCTCTCCTTGCCTTCCTATGTCTTGCACTAAGAAGTAGCTTCTTTCTCTGTACAACTGTCTTCATCCCAGCCTTCTTCAGGTTCCTCCTTATAGTATTAGATGTCACTGGTTCATATTACAATCATAGAAAAAGGACATAATTGTAATATTAATAATCTCCCAAAGGCGAGGCAATGGCAAGGTTCTAGATGGGGCTTAGCTTCAATGATATGTGTTGCACCCACTAGACCACACGGTCCCCAATTTCGTACAGGCGAGACAGACAGAAATGAACAGAGGAACCTTAGTTGAAATTAAGGTTGATTTTCTGACTGAAGACTGAAATATGAGTATAAGATCTTTTATACTACTTTCTAATCTACTACAAGTCGAATAGATTCCTATAATAGAATGAGAAAGCCGAGGATCATGAAAAGCGAGAACAGAAATACTACATCCCAAATAATGATCTCCTCCATGACATTGTGGAGTGACATGTCACTCCGATTCCCAGTGGAGTTACCCTAAGGAACATAATAGCAGATCGGACATAAGAGACTGAGTGGAATTGCAAATGAATGAAAATGGAACGGAATGTAAATGAAAGGATATTAAATGTAAATGAAGACAGAATGGAATAGCGAGCATATGGAGTGTGACGTAAATGAGTGGAGTGAATTGACAGGAGCATGTGATGCCAAGATGGATACATGAGGTGCATATAGTCCGTGGGCTGAGGGCATTATGTTGAATAGTGAGCAAGAGCGGAGTTGGGCTGAGTGGGCCAAAATGAATAGTAGGGGATGCCGGCATATGGTTCCTGACAGTATCCTCCCCTTATGGCTGAGTCCCATGAGGCTGCAGAAATGAAGTTCTAGAATGATGGCCCCATTGGAGTTCGGAAATGCGAAAACATATAAGAGAGTCGTGAGGGAGTTTGGGGGGTAACCATTCATTGACATTGCCAATGGAGGACGCTTACATCAACCCTACCTACATGCAGAAGCTAATGGGTCTCCACCCCTCGCCCATCACCACCTATCTCTGAGGTGAGAATAACCTCCCCATCACCGTCCCTTCCCCATCGTTGTCTACCATCGAGCACAGCTGGGCGCTACTCGAACAAGAGCACATTGATGTGCGAGAGCCTTGGATCGAAGGGGTGAATTCAAAAAGTACAAAGGTGAGTAAAATGTTGCCTCGGAATTGATTCTTAACTGATTTTTGTTTTTGCAGTATGCTCATCTTCAGATGAGGTATAACGAGGGTGACATGAACAGCATATTTTATCGAAAGGCAAAGTTGGGTGAACAAGATGACTGTTCACCCTGGTCTCGTGGATTCATCATCCAGAAGCCTTGCGGTCACTGCAACACATGCCTGAGGAAGTGGGACTTGGATTTGGACTTGGGTGCGTGTATGTGGTGTGGTGAGAGGGGTGTGGGTTGCAGTATCAACAAGAGAGGCCATGGTACGAGTAAGAGGAAAGGCAAGGGAAAGGTTAGGGAGCGGAATCCCAAGGATGAGGGAAGTCTGAGGTTGAAAAAGCAAACAAAGGAAGGTATGCCAGAAGAAGAACATGGTGATGATGGTGCGGGTCCCTCAAAAAGGTCAAGGTTGGAACCCAGGGCATGTACCCCTCTTTTTCTCCCTGACCCTCACTCCCCACTGCCTCCTCCACCACCTAACCCTCCTCAGGAGTCATCTCCTCTACCCTCTATGGCACAGATGCTACAAATCACCATATCATCACCATCCTCAGTCCCTCCTATGCCACCACCACCTCCTCCACCTCCTCCACCACCTCCTATGCCATCCCCTCCACCTCCTCCCTCACCGCCACCTGCAGTCATGCCTCTATCTCCCAGAGCCCTGCCGTCTGTACCTCCTGTGCCCTCACCGGTCATTGCATTGACCTCCGCCCTCCTATCGTTGCAAGCGTCAGTTGAAGAACTTCGCAAGGAGGTCATGGACCACAAGTTCCAGCTGTCGGAGAGTTGGATGACAAACGAGCAATTGCAAGGTGAGGTTAGGGACTTGCGTATGCAATTGCGAGATCAGAGGTTGAAGAATAGGGAGATGGAACTTGAACCACCAAGGGTACATGGGACTTGGGCCAATTGGTTGGGGCCTGGAAATCCGAGGAGTGCTTTTGATGACTTGGATGAAGATGGAGAAGTAGAATTAGGGTTGTAGAATAAGAAGTGACTTAATTGTATTTTTTTTTTGACTTGAATGTAAATTGAGGGTTCAGAAATAAGAGTTGAATTGGAATAAGGAATGATGAAATGGAAACTGAGGATTGAACTTGAAAACGGAAAGAAGAAGCTGAATTGCGAGTTGGAATGAGTGAATCAGAATTGAGGGTGTTTTTTTTTTGAACTTGAAGACAGAGTGAATGGAACTGACATGTGAGAGTGATAATGAATGGAATAAGCGAGAGTGATAATGAACGGAATAAGCAAGAGTGAATGGAAGAGAAATTGTAAGGTGCTTATGGAATGGGTAATGGTCCAGGTTTATCTGATATGACTTGTGAAAGTCTTGAATAAGTTCTGAAGCGTGGTTGAGTTCTGTTGCAAGGAGCCATGAAGTTTCTTCATCTGTGCCTTCATATCCTTCCCACCACACTAAGTACAACAGCCTGCACGCCGTACATCAATTATCAATTTTCGAGTCCAGGATCTCAGATATCTCAAATTTGGGTTCACCGTCGATTATGACTAGGGGTGGAGGTGGTTGAATGCAATTAGGAATGGGATTAGAATTCGCTGGCTCAAGAATTGAAACGTGGAATACAGGATGTACTGCGTTCATGTAGCCTGGGAGTTTCAGAGTAACAGAGTGAGTACAGGGACGTGCAATGATTTCAAATGGACCCAAAAACTTCTCAGCTAGCTTTTTCGCAGGATGGGTAGTCCTGAGGAATTTGGCTTTGATAAATGTGAGACTGCCAATAGTGAAGTCTGGAGATGGAAGTCATTTGGCATCAGCTGAGGATTGGTACATTTGTTGAGCATTGAGGACATTGGTTCAAAGTTGCTGGTGCAACTTGTCCAGGTCGACTATGAAGTCTTGCGCTTGTGATGAAGTGAGGTCACATTCAGGATGAATGGTGAGATTGGGATGATAGCCTTTGTTGGCAAAGAAAGGTGAGACTCCAGTGGTGGCACTGGGAGCATTATTATAGGCGAACTCTGCAAGGGGTAATAGCAGGGCCCAGTTGTCTTGTTGATAGTTGCAATAGATGCGGAGGTACTGTTCTAATGTCTGATTAGTACGCTCGGTCTGGCCATCGCCTTCTGGGTGATAGCCTGAGGTGAAATGCAACTTTATGTCCAGGGCCTTCCTGAGAGAATGCCAGAAGTGAGACATGAATTCCAACCCTCTATCTGAAGTGACATGAGATGGAATGCCATTTTTGGAGAATACATGAAGTATGAAGAGTTCTGTGAGCTGAGAGGAAGTGATGGTGATGGAAGTAGGAATGAAGATAGACTGTTTGGTGAAGTGGTCAACTATGACTAGGATGGCCATGAATCCTGAGGACGTGGGAAGCTGCTCAATGAAGTCCATGGATATCGAGTTCCAGGGTTTGTCTGGTACTGGAAGCTGTTTGAGTAATCCATATGGCTTGTGACGTTGCAATTTATTCCACATACACATCGTGCAGGACTTGCAGTAGTCTTTAACAAATGAGCACATGCCAGGCCAATTGTAGTCGTGTCTGACGAGGTCTATGGTTTTGTTAATTCAGAAGTGTCCAGAAAGAATGTGATTATGCTTATGTTGTAACACACGTAAGCATAAGTCTTGGGCCTTGGGAATGTAGATGCGATCGTCGAATAGCAACAGACCGTTGGAATTAGTCTGCCACTTTGGGTTGTCATTATTCACGAGGTGTTTCTGGGCTAAGGAGTTGGAAGGAAGATGATGTCTGATGTGGTTCAGGATATCCTCGGTGTCCATAAGAGTTGAGGCCCTCAGTACTGGTTTGACGAGGCTCATGGCTCAAAGGGATGTGGCCAACTGATGTTGAGAGAAGATGGGTCAAAGGTTCTGGGGATTAATGGTAGTGTAGTCGCTCATCCCCTCCTTAAGGTAGACATCCCATCGTCTAGTGAGTGAATCAGGCTTAGTGCCCAAATGACCTGGTCTGAAACGGATGACAAGATTGAACTGAGAGAGGTATTCCGACCACCTAGCTTGACGTCTAGTCAACAACTTGGTTGTACAAAAGTACTCCAAGTTCTTATGATTGGTGATGACATTGACAGGGTTGCCAGAACCTTCTAAGTAATGATGCCACTTTTGAAAAGCTTTGAAAATTGCGAGCAGTTCTTTGTTGTGAATGTTGTAATTGAGTTCTGGAGAGGTGAAAGTTTGGGAATGAAATGCAACAGGATGAAGCTCACCATCTGGGGAGTGTTGGGAGAGTATAGCTGCTAAAGCATAATCTGATGCATCTGTCTCTACAATCAAGGTGTTATGGCCCATGCTACCAAATAAACCCACATTAAAGTCCCACAACTACCCGTACCATCTCCGGGACCTTTCTGATTGCTCAAAGCCTGATTAACCACTTTTTGGATTTCTGATGCATCATTCCAAGGTTCCACATTTCCAAACCTCCAAAGATTCCGAAGCCAAGGTTCTGCTCCTTTGATAGATGATGTGCAGGATCATTGCATACCTCACTCCCTTGTTCTTCATTTTATATTGCCCCTTGTACTCTCTTCCCCCCCTTGTCTTTACTCGGCAAAAGATAGTACAAGACTAGATACATGTATATAAGTCACCAGTCGACTGGACTATTTGTCAGTACGAATATCAACTTAATTCTGTATCGTAGTTTCCGATTAAGTTCTGGTTAACTTTCTGACTTTCTGAAATTAGGGACAGACGATCAAGGAGGGCGTAACACATAAGTTGAAGCCAAGTCCCTACAACTTTGAACCACTCATACCACCCTATACCGTGAACAGTCCAAGACCCTCAGCACTCCTGTCTTTCCATTCCCATTCCAATTCCAATTCCAAACCCGTGACCTTTAGTTCCTCTGCCCTGGAGTACAGACCCCTCTTTGGAAACCATTCGGAACCCTCCAGAAACCCTTCTAGAAGCCTCTAGCTAAGCGCTGACATGTGGATTTAACACAAGAGCAAATCAGGAGTCCAATGAGTTAAAATGGGGGCAGATGTGAATGCCAGTTTCAGCTTATTAAATGCATCTCTACACTCCTCACTCCAGTTCCAAGCTAGACCTTTGCGAGTGAGTTGAGTAAGAGGAGTCATAATAGAGGAATAGTTGAAAATGAATCTCTGATAGAAGTTTGCAAATCTGAGGAATGATTGGACGTCTTTGACTTTATGTGGCTCGGGCCATTGAGTGATGCATTTGACCTTGTCCTCCGCCATCGTAAGACCCTTGGGTGACAGGATATATCTGAGGTATTCGATGGATGTTTGGTGGAAGGAACATTTGTCTTCTCGAGTGTACAAGTTGTGTTTGCATAATCATTGTAGAACTTTGCGAACATGTTCCATATGCGAGGATTCGTTGTTGGAATAGATGAGGATGTCGTCCAAATAGACTATGGTGCAGTTGTCTAATAGGTTGCCAAAAATATCATTCATGAGGTGCTGAAATGCAGCAGGGGCATTAGAAAGTCCGAAAGGCATGACAAGCCACTCAAAGGATCCATAATGTGTCCTAAAGGCTGTTTTCCATTCATCCCCTTCTGCAATTTGAACAAGGTGGTAGGCATGTCTGAGGTCAATTTTAGTGTATATACGAGCTTTCTTGGGGGTGTCTAAGAGGTCGGAAATAAGGGGAAGTGGATAACGGTCCTTCTTCATGATTCTGTTTAGACTGTGAAAGTCTACACAGAGCTGCAGGGAGCCATCCTTCTTGTGTACGAATAGTACTGGCGTGCTATGTGATGAATGTGAGGGTCAAATGAAGCCCATGTTGAGATGTTTGTTGATGAAGTCTTGTAGTGATTGAAGTTCAGATACTGAGAGGGAATAAATGGGACCAAGAGGGGGCAAAGTGCCATCCTCAAGGTTGATCTTGAGAAGGTAGGGTCTATGGGGTGCTAGTGTATTGCTGCGCTGTTTACTAAAGACATCAGTGAAGTCGTGATAGAATTCTGGAACATGCTGTTTAATGCTATCCAGGTTGTCAGAGGAATCAACCATAGTAGAGCCTCAAGCGTATTTGTCGAGATCTGCAAGGTTGAGTTAAAAGGCCTGCAAACCTTCTAGTTTGCAGGTGTGAACAAATGCTTCTGCATTAACTAGGGCTATCCACAGAGCCTCCAACTTCAGAGATGGTGATGGATTGCTAGGAAGTAGGGTGCTGGACTGTGAAGCAGCAGTTGAGGCCTGAGGTGTTGGAACGGTAGTCGGTTTTGTAGACTTGAAGGTTATACTGCCAATACCCAGTCAATCGATGGATTGTAGCGGGTGAGCCAGTTGAAGCCAAGTACTGCAGAGCAACTGCCGTCCAACATAGTCACATAGAAGGTGATGTTCTGAAGTTCACTAGTCAGAAATTGGATCGGAATTGTTGTAGTCTGAGTAATGACAGAATTAGTAGAACCGTCAAATAATTTCAATGGAATAGCAGGAACTGAATTAGTAGGCAAAGAATATTTCTGTACAACTTGTGATTCAATAAAGCAATCTGAAGAACCACAATCTAAGAGCATAACAAGAGGAAGTTTGGAAATGAGAGAACAAGACAGATTAAGTATAAGCAAAGTTTTCAAAGTTTTAGAAGTAGAAGATACGCGAGAAATAGGAGAATTAGAAGAAAGGGCATTATGAAGAACAGCATGTGAGAGAGGCCAACGCAATCCTCAGCTCGTGCATTTCCAAGGTTGCAGCTCATTTTTTCGACTCTGTTGCTGTGTTATCTTTGGCATTGGTGTCAGACGTGCTTGCCTTGGTCGTGCATGCTTTCATTGTTTTCTTAGTGTTGGAGTTGTTGGATTTGTTGTTAGAAGAAGAGGTCAATGAGGATTGGGAATTGGATTTGGGGCAGTCCTTGACCATGTGACCTTTTGAAGCACACAAGAGACAAAGTCCCATGTCAATTCGCCTTTGATGTTCTTCAGGCAATAGCTTCCTGTCTTTTCTGAGCTTGGACAAAATGTCATTAGTGTTGTTGTTATTGTTGGAAGACTTATTGTTGCTGTTCTTCTTCCCCCCCTTCTTACTCTTCTTGTTGTTCGAGTTGTTGGAGTTGGAAGAATACTGATGATTGTTGTTGTTGTTGTTGGAGTTGGATTTGGATGAGGACCCATTTGGTTTTGAAGGATTTCCGAAGTTGTCAAACTCCTTGCGTTCCCAATATCTGCTGTCGATCTTGAGTGAATATTGTCTAAGTTCAGCGAGAGTTTTGAAATGAGGGAAGTTAAGGAGGCTGTCCTTGATATGTCTGGCCAACCCCTTGTATGCCACATGTGCAAGGGTGGTGTCGTTCTACTAAGTGCGAGTGGAGGCTCTGGCAAAGTCGATGAAGTATCATGCCACACGATGGTTGTCCTTCATAACTATCTTGCCGAGCTCAATTTCTGCTTGTGCAGTGCTGTTGAATGGGCCGAAGTTGGTCTCCAGCTCTTGACAAAAGTCCCTCCAGACCTTAAGCCAACTAGGCTCAGGCTGGATTTTGCCTAGAATCGCAGGTTTGAAGTACTGGAGCACGGGGCCTGTGAGGTACGAGATGGCATATTGGACCTTTGACGCATCTGTCAAGAATGCAGACCGATGGTCTCGAAAGTTCAGTGCCCATTGTAAAAAGAATATGCGAAGCTTAGCTTGGTCAATACCATCATAAATCTTGGGCTCACAAACCTTGGCATGATGACCAGGGTTGGGATTAGATCTAGGGGGCTGTTGGGCTAATCGATCGACAAGTTCCTTGACAATTTTGTCTGAACTAGAAGAGGAATTAAGAGTTGGATTGGAATTAAGAGTTGGATTAGGATTAGAAACATGAGTGGGGTTTGGATTTGAAACTTGAACAGGGTTTGGATTTGGCTCGTTGTTGTTGTTATCGTTGATTGGGTTTTCTTCGTCATTGTCCTCAGGTCAGGAGGAGCATTCCCTCCTGATGGGCCAGCTTTGTGAATTGAAGGTTGTTCTGACAGCCGTCGAAGTGAGGAAATCTCCTGCAACTGACTTAGGACTTCTACGATGAAAGGTAAACTGCAAGTCATAGGTTGGGTATTCATGATGGTCGTGATATGCGAAGATGAAGTGCAATCAAGTGTGGAAGTCAGAAAATACTGTTACAATCATAGAAAAAGGACATAATTGTAATATTATTAATCTCTCAAAGGCGATGCAATGGCAAGGTTCTGGATGGGTATTAAATCTGCATGTCGGCGCTTGGCTAGAGACTTCCGGAAGGATTTTCGGAGGGTTCTGAATGGTTTCCAAAGGGGGGATTTGTATCCCGGGGGCGGGGGGAACTAAGGGTCAGACTTGGGATTGGAATTGGAGCAGATGGAAGTTGGGAACACTGGGGGTCTTGGGACTGTTCATGGTATAGGGTGGTACGAGTGGTTCAAGGTCGCAGGGACTTGGCTTCAACTTATGTGTTGCGCCCTCCTTGATCATCTGTCCCTAATTTCGGAGAGTCGTAAAGTTTACTAGAACTTAATCGGAAACTACAATGCAGAATTAAGTCGATATTCGTACTGGCAAATAGTCCAGTCGACTGGTGGCTTATATACATGTATCTAGTCTTGTACTATCTTTTACTGAGTAAAGATAAGGGAGGGAAGAGAGTACAAGGGGCAATATAAAATGAAGAACAAGGAGTGAGGTATGCAATGATCCTGCACGTCATCTATCAAAGGAGCAGAACCTTGACTTTGGAATCTTTGGAGGTTCAGAAACACGGAACCTTGGAATGATGTATCGGACATCCGGAAATCGGTTATTCAGTCTTGTGCGATCGGAAAGGTCCCAGAAATGGCATGGGTGGTTGTGGGGTTTAATGGGGTTTGTTCGGCAGCATGGACCATAACAATGGGGCTTGGCTTCAACATTATGCGTTGCACCCACTAGACCACACAGTCCCCAATTTCATAAAGGCGAGACAGACAGAAATGAACAGAGGAACCTTAGTTGAAATCAAGGTTGATTTTCTGACTGAAGACTGAACTATGAGTAAAAGATCTTTTATACTACTTTCTAATCTACTAGGAGTCAAATAGATTCCTATAATAGAATGAGAAAGCCAAGGATCGTGAAAAGCAAGAACAGAAATATTACATCCCAAATAATGATCTCCTCTGTGACATTGTGGAGTGATGTGTCACTCCAATTCCCAATGGAGTTACCCTAAGGAACGTAATAGCAGATTGGACATAAGAGACTGAGCGGAATTGCAAATAAATGAAAATGGAATGGAACATAAATGGAAGGATATTAAACGTAAATGAAGACAGAATGGAATAGCAAGCATATGGAGTATGATATAAATGAGTGGAGTGAATTGACAGGAGCTTGTGATGCCAAGACAGATACACGAGGTGCATATAGTCCGTGGGCTGAGGGCATTATGTTGAATAGCGAGTGAGAGCAGAGTTGGGCTGAGTGGGCTGAAATGAATATTTGGGCATGCCGGTGTATGGTTCCTGACAGTTCATTAAGATTGTTTTTGAGCACCTAGGTACCCTGGGTTACATTCTCAATCTTCCCTCTTTGCATAAGTGATACAATATGGTAGATGTTGGAGGGGGATATCTTGGATGGGCAACCACCAGTAGCCTTGGGTATATCAGGACAGTGTTTCCTGTGAATGGTAGAGACACAAAGGTAAGAGGAGATGTAGTGGCTAGAATGACCAGTTTTGAGCAATTAGATGATAGAGTTAACTTTAGCAGCAGAGAGAGGCTTTGTCAAGCTTCGGTTACTGATGGACTTTGGTACTGCCGAGGGGTGTTGGCAAAAGGTTGGGCAGACTATGGCCAAGTCCTACAGGCCAAGAGTAGTGGCATTGGCTTCAACATGCTCGTGCATTGTGACCTACTTGCCGTCTGTACCATTGGATTTGCAACAGACAAATACTCGGGGGGATGCTGATGATGCCAGCCCGAGTCAAGGACTTTAACAGAGGAGAAGAAGGTAGAAGGGCCTAAGCCTAGTCGATACCCAGAATGAGGAAATATGTACATGCATGTCCTACTTATATAGGTTAAGAAGCGACATGTGGAATAAGGAATGTGAGACAACAAGGTATGCAGAGCATGTGGTTATTGTCCACAATGAGTAAAATTAGAATGAAGGAATGTAAGACGGGAATAAAACAATAAAGGACAGAATAATAGGACGTGCCCAAGGATAGGACAATAGGAGGTGCCAGGCTTATAAGACAAGGCTGGTAACCGAGGATAATACAAAGAGAGGAAGTGCCAAGGTAAGAGAGACTGGAGGGTGGGGACAAGGAGTGTGCAGGGTGGATTGTAACAATCTGAGACCATCATACCAAGTGATGTGCATGCAGCGTGGTCACTTGGACTTGGACCTAGGATGGTTGCTCGGTCAGTACTGCTGAGCAGACGGGTCTCGGTACGTGGACTTGACAGTGGAGTGGAATGTGAATGAAAGGATATTAAATGTAAATGAAGTGAGAATGGAATGGCAAGCATATGGAGTTTGACGTAAATGAGTGGAGTGTATTGACAGGAGCATGTGATGCCAAGACAGATACACAAGGTGCATATAGTCTGTGGGCTGAGGGCATAATAGTTGAATAGGTGAGTGAAGGCATAGTTGTGCTGAGCAGGCTGAAATGAATAGTTGGACATACCGGTGTATGGTTCCTAACAGGAGGTTGTTTCAAAGTTGGAGAATATATAATACATCAGAAAGAAGTATGAGAGTCAATTTATTGTCCTTTGGGCAGAAAACCACTGTGCCAATCCCTTCAGAATGCATTATTCTATAGCAACTCTGTAAGGTTTGAGTTCCTTGAACCAGTGCTGATGAGGAGTCATATGTGCAGAAGCTTCTGAATCAGTACACCAAAGATAGCTGACATTAGAGACATAGGGAATAGCATGGGTTAGGGTAACCCGCATGGGTCACCGGGTCAGGTGCCCTTGGGTTTCAGTGTGGGTCAAGCCAAGAACACCTATGACCTGGCCCAACCCACTGCCTCAACTATGTAAGCACATATGAAATGCACGTGCTGCATGTGCACAGGTATGACACAACCGTGCCGTATGTGCATATGTATGACACGAATGTGCCATATGCACACACGCTGACACCAATGCACTGCATGTGCATGCGCTGACATGAATGTGCTGTACACACATGTGCCAACACTAACATATGCACATGCACTGACACTAATGTGCCTTACACTCATGTGTATGACACGCATGCATGCAGCATGTTCGTATCGTACATTGCATGTGCATATGGCACATTTGTGTCATATGTTGTGCCTGCATACGGCATGTGCGGGTGTGGCATGCACCCGACACCTATCGACCTGTGGGAAATAACCCATGGATTGACGGGTTTGGGTTTCCCATGGGTCAGGTGTGTGTCAAGCCCGCAACACCGAGTACCGACTCACTTGGTAATACCAACCAACCGGCCCTTACCCACACCATCTTGCACTACCACGTGGCCTCGGCTCGGTACACCCGGTATATCATATGGACCCTCCTCTCATCCATCCCTCTTCATTGTTCCTTCACCCCCTATCCACTCCTTAACCCGTTTCCCCCAAACATGATGGCCACTCAT